>JAAGNO010010848.1:118889-129733 GCA_033439905.1 Ceryle rudis
GTGCCCCCACACACACCCAACGTCTGCTGGAAACAAAAGAGCGGCTCCCCCACCCCCCCCCCTTTTTTTTTTTTTTACTAGCTTTTATTGTTAAGCTGACATGATATGGTATGGAATATCCCTTTGGTCAGTTTGGGTCAGCTGTCCCAGCTGTGTCCTCTCCCAGGATCTTGTCCACCCCATCCCACTGCAGGAGGAATGTTGGAAAAAACAGTCTTGATGATGTGTGAGCCCTGCCCAGCAGTAGCCACAACACAGGGGTGTTACCAGCACCTTTCCAGCTCTCAGTACAAAGCACAGCATTGTGAAGGCAACTATGGGGAAAATTAACTCCAGCTCAGTCAGTCCCAATACAGTGGCTATGCCTTATATTCTTAGGTACTGCATTGGTAGGCAGGACTCTGTCTTCCTTTAAGGGCAAGTGTCAGGAGGATGGAGCCAGGCTTTTCTCGGCAATGTCTAATGATAGGACAAGGGGCAATGGGTGAAAACTGGAGCATAGGAGATTCCAAAGAAATTTAAGGAAAAGCTTTTCACAGTGAAGGTGACAGAGCAGCAGAACAGGCTGCCCAGAGGGGTTGTGGAGTCTCCTTCTCTGGAGACATTTAAAACCTGCCTGGACATGTTCCTGTGTGACCTGCTCTAGGTGGTCCTGCTCTGGCAGGGGGGTTGGACTAGGTGATCTTTTGATGTCCCTTCCAACCCTTAACATTCTGTGATTCTGTGATTCCTAGCCTTTATTTGTCTCAGGTATCTTATCAAACACCCTTCTGAAATGCAACCATCATCTTCAACCCATACCCTACAAAGGCTATTTATCACTTGACCATCTGCAGGCAAGTTCTCAAGCTCCTCCAGGTCCTCACCAAGTCAGTCATTCCTGTATATGTCTCATCATCAACATTCATATTGAATCTTGAGTTTCTGCATGGGTGACAGCAACAGCTGAACGTGATTTAGATACATATAGATCTAGTGAAGCAAGTGCTCAAAGCTTGCTCATAATCTAATTTGAAAAGTTAAAAGACAACATGAAAACAACTGCCACAGGTTCCCTTGTGGCAATAAGATCTATCTTTTGCATTTTCCCCCGAATATTCAATTCTTTTCAAACAAGACGTCTGAAATTTTAAAACAAATGCAGCTGCATGATTCAATAATAAATATTAAAATGCCTTTTTTCTTTTTTTTTATGAGAGTTTAATGTCAGAGAAGTTACTGCAAATTGTCAGGGAAAAAAAAACCATGTAAAGCAGGAGCTTTAAATCAAATTATCCAGACAGTTAATTTTAGTAAAACTGTATCTTTAAACTCTATGTATACATGTCCCTTAAAAGCCACCACTTAAGATGATTTTCAGTCACCCTTAGCTTCTGAAGGCACATGAGCCCTGGAGCTTTATATGACTATTTGAAATATTATTTTCCTGATGCTTTTTGTCCTCTTGGTTTGTCATAACACCACCACCTCGCAAAGACAAGAAAAGCACTCAAATGCACAACAAACCAACTTAGTTTAACTAATGATCATAATCGACCTCCAACCTCATCTGTGGAAAATCTTCCTCTTCAGAAATCACCATTACTGCACAACTTCAGACAAAGAGTAGATCAAACAGCAGATTATATTTAGCTAGGCTTTTTTTCCACAAAGTCTCTTCACAAAGGTCTCTCTCTCTCTCTCTCTTTGGTTAATCGATTTGATTGTAAAATCCTTCCATTATCGACTAACACAAAAGAAAATGGGGCTAAGTACAAATGCACAATTCATAAGCTTTCCAGAAATAAGATGCCAGTTTTGTATATGTTACAAAGAGGAACCATATACTAGACAAACTGTATTTAAAGTACATGCTAATGTAATTAGATGTAAACTATGTAATTAAGGGTTAATTCTCTCTTGAGTTTTGGTGGCTTGTATTTTTTGGTTGTTTTCTTGGTTTGTGGGTTTTTTAAAATTTATTAGGCATCTTCTATGTGTAAAGAACTCAGATTTGGTCCCTATCTGTGGTATAACACGCTGTAGCTTTTTATGATTTTTCACAACATCACACATACATTTTTCCCTGCATAGATAAGGTCACAGCAGAACATCTCATTCTATACTATGAGAGTATCTCAGAACTAACAGTATCTGGAGAGAAGCTGTCTCATTTTGCTGCCTTGCATACTATTTAGTATTTTGTTATAATATCCTAAGAGATGAAGACTTGTGTCTTACTTCTGCTTTCTATAGATGATAACATATTTTTTTCTTCAAATTCACAAGGTCCTTTAGTGAAAAACAATATTAGTTGAGTGTCCACCTGCATTTCCATGCATTTGAAAACCATGCACATATGATTATGGCCCTATTTATGCAACTATTTTACAGTCACATTTTGAAAGGCTTGTAAAGTAGCACCAGAGTTTGCTCTTAAAAATTGTTTGCTGTTCTGTGCTTTAAATAACCTCCCCTCTCTGTTTCATGATAGAAGAATTGCCACTTCAAAAATGCCTGGTACTTGCCTTCCATCAGACCCTTTCTACTACTGTGTACTTTTGTGCACTAGGAAAAATTATTTATCAGGTTCCTTTTCTTCACAACTACTTATAAGAGACTGGCACATTTTAGAAAACAGTAAATTATCATTTACCTTGACTGACATCCCAGCTCCTCAATGCACTTAATTTTCATGAGAAACAAACTGGCCTCCTAGCAAGCAGGTATCTCAAACCAATTCTTCTGGTGATGCAAATCAAACCAATTTTATGTCTCTTGTTTTATACTAGCTTGGAATATAACTCATAAGTTTTGTGCTGGAGTAAAGATTAAAGCTAAATCAGAAGTGTTCATTATTACCTAATGTTCACATACTGCTTTTCGTTTACATAATAGAGAAGTTCATGTACTTTGGCACATTTAGTAATGTAAAAAATGTAAAGGTGATTAAATATTAGAAAAATATACTGTAATGATTGTAGGTTACTGTGTGTTTCCTCTATCTGTACTGTACAAGTAACAAACACCTGCAATTTGGAGTTACTTGGCTTTTAAATTATTACCTTGCAACATACGTGAAGGGTTTATTTTTAAGGTTTCTGATCATCCTTGCTGCCAAAAGGGACTGTATAACATCAAGGGAGATTGGCCTTTCATTTCTAAGACTTTTTTCTCCTTTCAGTTTACAGACTTAAATATCTGCATGCTTCCTGGGTTGCTTACTCTAACCTTTCCTTCTGCAATAGCTATGAGGTATAACTGTAGGGGTGTTAGAAATAACAAATTCCCATCCTTTTCAAGGTTAAAAAGAACATTTTTTTTGCATAATGGTCCAATGAGGCTACTCATATATATATATCTCAGAAAACGACAAATCCCTATTCCCCAAATACTTGCACACACCAATACTTTCAGTGGATTATTTATCTCAACCCTGAGGTGAATTTTTATCATTATTTGATATACCCAGTGGTAGCTGAGAAAATATGAGAATAGTCTCTGCAACCGGAAGAAGGCATTTAGCTGATCTACATTCCCAAGCTATTTTCTTATATTCATAAATTTGCGGTTATACACAGATATATTCAGTGAAGCACGTTCAATTCCTGCAGCCTGAATAGTGACTAGAAAACACAACAATGGTCTTCAATCCAAAAATAGAGCTTCACTGCATTTTGTACTGTACTGAATGCTCCGTATAGTGCAGATATCAGAGTGATTTAAACTTCAATTTTCTCTCCATCCTGCAGTTCAGAAAACTCTTCCCCCTCCAATTTTCTTCTAAGACAATCTAAGTGGTACAATACTTCTGTGGAAATGAGAGGCTAGTAGCTGACACTTTGAATATAGAAATTAATTAGCATTTCCATAGCAGTGTAAATAGCAGTCCCTGGAGGCATGCAGTGGAGATAATGAACATCAAGATTAACAATACACATTACAGACACCAGACTATTATTACACCTTAATGACATGCAAACGAACAGTCTTCAAGTAGTCAAAAGGTGCTGTGTAATAACAGACTTCTCCGAGCAATAAACTGAGTTAGGGAAATACAGCCCTTCTTCCCACAGATATACAGCACAGTTTTACGTGGCAGGCTGTCCTGCAGGGGAAATTTTCAAAGGGTATGACTGGAAAGATATAATCCATAACCATAAATATTTCTCATTCATGTCCAGACTTCCACCAGTCTTTAATTTTTTTGTGATGGTGTGGCACATTAATTGAAAATACTGGTGGTCAATCTGCTAAATATGCAAAATGATGCTGTGGGATATTCAAATTAATATAATGAATTCCAGATAATATATCAATCTTTCCTCATTTCTATACTCTCACTGGGTGCTGGCTATGTTTCAGAGCCAGTCAAAACACTTGCTCCAAATAGGAATTTTTAAATTAACCTACTTCAGTTTATTCACAGCCTGATTAAACAGATAATTAAAAGTTACAGATGCATAGCAGTACTAAATTACTGTAGCTTGAATGCATTTGTGAGAAAGATTATTAGTCTTTCAGATGTTGGCAAGGACCCGACTGTCTATGATGATGCAGATCTACCAAGGTTCAATATTTTGCTGTCCTCAACACATTTTTTTTTTTCTGAATTTCTTTTTCTTTCAATTAATTTAAGCAACAGCAGGAAACCCAGAGTACTTGTCAAGCCAGTATAAGGTTAGTAGGCTTTGCATTTGAGTCATTCCTCACCAAGCTGCACCAGGGAAAAAAATGTGTATATCTATATTCACGGTAGAGCCTCTGAAGCTGAATAATTCTATTTAACACTACAGGAAACTGACTTGTCTTCAAAAATTTCCTACACTCTGCAGACACTTGTTAAGAAATAATGACAGAAAATGGTCTTTATTACTGTAGTTCAAAGACAAGATTCAAAGCAGATATAAAGTAGGTGACTTCCAATTTCCAGTTTCTGTGATGTTAGCCTACGGAAAAAGCCTGTAATTGGGATCCACAGGATTCTGCTTTCTGTGAAACAGCAGCAGTGACCCTTTGGCACAGACACAGATTTGGACTGACACAAAAAGTAATGTGCTTACAACGCTTTTTAAAATTCATTTGGTACCAGTTGCAAAGTGAAGATTTCTCCCTGTGTACTGATTCTGAAACTACTGACTAACTTGGGTGTTTATTCTTTTGATTTCTGAAATCCTCAGAGTGTTTGATTGCCTTATTTAGCTGAGAAACTGATTCCTTTTCTATCTGTTATTTGAAAACTTGTCAAGAATAGGAAATACAAAGCTTGAAATGATTGAATGAACCATCCAAAAAGTTGAAATATGGGTCTAGGCAACACTTTTAAGTGGTAAAGAAACTGACTGAGAGTTATTTTCTTATTACTTGGGCTGTTTTACATGTGTGTGAATTAAATTACAATTTTAGGTTTAAAAATGCATAAAATAAATCAAGAAACAGTTAATTAAGAGAGTACATCTGTCAAAATATCACTTTGCAGTTTACTGAAATATGATTCAGAAAGCAAGAACTCTCTTGTGGAATTTCATGGTATGAAGAGTTTCACATTTCACATGCAAACTTTGTTCTACAGGAGGACACAACAAAGATATGATAAAATCTCATCTATAGTAGATTTAATTACAAAGGGTCTTATGAAGCCCGGTAGACAGGATTTTGCCATCACTAGCCAAAGGTCATGGGCTCTGTATTGATCTGTCAGGGCTGGATCTTGGCTACGTCGGCCTTGCCTGAGATTGATCTAGTTTCATCTGCTTTTGAAAGTGCTAACAACTGCCCAGAGGAGCAGTGGCTGTGGGCTCTACTCTTTAAGCTCCATGATCCCTGATGTGGCACAGGCCTGACAGGGCCAGGGAAGACAACTGTGCCGCTCTTTGGCTTTAGCTGCAAATCCCTTGATGGGCAAGCTGGGGTTGTGAGAAAAAGAAGAACAAATAAACAGAAAAAAAAAAAACCAACCCCCCAAAGCCCTCCACACATATAAAAATAACCCAAACCAGACCCAAGACAGTGAGGAAGAAAACCTCACGATGAATGTCATGCACTTCCCAGAGCGAGGTATTGAGGATGCTGATAACTTGGCAGAATACTGCCTGTCATTCTTGAAAGAGAGAGAGATCATCAGTTAAAGGATGTGGAAGGGTGAGCATCCCACCACAGAAAAGTATAGGCTAGAAAGTTTTCATGTAACCATTTTAACTGCATTAATGCTGATGGTTTCCTGTGGTCATTAGACAATATAGACGAATGGTGAATTCTTGGTTCCATATATATGGTGTACCCATAACAAAATTTTTGGTAATAAACACTGACATTGAGCCATGACCGAAGGTAAAGAAAGTATACTGAAGACAAAGTGCAGTTTTCCAATGTTAAAATGATACAGAATCCAAACTTAAAGATTCTCTGTCATAAACATAGATGTAATGGCCAAAATACTGAAAAGCTACCCGTCATTTTGAGTGCTGTATTTATTCCAAGTCCATTTTGATCTCTTTTAAAGGGATGAATTCTCAAACTGTGGAAACTGATCTTTTTCAAGACACTATAAGCAACTATTTGGCAACTACCTGAAACTAGGGATCTTACTAAAGCTTTTAATCAACAGCAGATTTTACTTGCAAGTTAAAGATTTGCCTCTTCTGATACTATTGCATTTAAAGATCTACTTTGTGTGTCTTGTCTGACAACTTCTCTCCAGTCTAAACCAAGTCATATATTCTCTGCTCGCAAGATAATTCAGAAATCTTTTCATTTTCTGTGTGGGATGGATATGGTACTTCATAGTAATCACAGATGCATTGATTTGCTCCCTTTTTACCTCATACTGGGATCTTAACTCATGAGTCCTAAATAAAAGATGATTTCATTTCTTCAACTGTGGTCAGAGTCATAATTTTAAAACGAAAGAAACCTGTAAACACAAATCTGTTTACAAATTGCTGAACTGTAAGGCAACAAAAATTCCATGAGAATTCCTTACCTTTCTTGTTCATCAACCCTCTTTCTCACACATCTAACATTTGTCTGTAATATAACCTGGTTCTACCAGGTTTCAAATATCGCAATTGTCATGTGAGGAAACCTTCTTAATACCTAAGCAATCCAACTGCATTTGATAAGACATTGTTAAAAGCCAAGATGTCATCAATTATTTTCTGTGAAGCCCAGAGGAGTGATGGCCTTTATTCATATTGCACTTTTGACTGTTCTTTCCTGCTTTGCCAAAGAATTTTGCAACTCCACAAAACATTGTTCCTTAATGCAGAACGAAGAGGTCAGCTTAACTTCACTAGCTGAACCTCAAAGAGAACTATGCAGTGTGCCTGTGGCATTTTCATTCACTCACATGAAGAATGTTACCTTACAAATAGTGTACTTTAAATTACATTTTACCTGCTGTGAAGACCTGTGTACTTCTGCAGTGAAATATGTTTTCATTTGGAAGTTGTCACTTCCTCAAAGGCGAAATTACTAGGCATTGTTCCAAAACAAATCAATACAAATATTTTGTTAGAAGGTGTTAGGAGGGAAAACCGCGTAGGATTGGCCAGCATGTTGTTATGAACATGTCAGAGATAGGGAAATTCTAGGATGTTTTATTTATGCTATTAGTTATTGCCATGCTTTATATATATATATAAATCAATAAGGTTCCATAAAAGTAGAATATTTATCTGTGATAATGTCCTAATACATCAAAGGTAACACATAAAAAAAATGACCTCTTAATTTCCTCTTTAAAATTCCACTGCATACATTTTGGAAAGCTGAAGTGTGAATGTTAATAATTTTGAGTCACTTCATGATGGATTTTACTGTATTTCTTTAGGTGCAAATATTTCTCCAGGAAACCTTCATTAAGGAGCTTAGATCTCAGATCTAATGTTACCTTAATGTTAACCTTAATTATGTTATTTCAGTTGAATGATCAGAGTAGTAAATTTTATCTTTTGAGTCATGTTGATGTATTGATTCACAGAACCTGGTCACAAAGCATTGAAAGAAGACTGTCAGAAAGCAACACTTTAATTGTGACAAATACATTTATTTCAACATCTGTTCCGTTTCCCCTCTATAACTCAGAATACTGAGTATAAAAGTTAGCACAGACAAAAAAAATAAAAAGTCATACATAGTACAATAAATCAAGACCAGGCATGTTTAGAGTATTATCCTGTCTCAAGAGAATTAGCAAGTTACTCATGCTTTGCACTTATGGTTCATCCCACCATCTGCTATTCAAGTCATTCCTATTACCTATGGCCACCAGTGGTTTAAACTTCAGCCTCTTCTAAATGTTTCAGTGACCTGAAAAAAAAGCCACATAACTCAAATTAAAGTACAACACCAATTTCCAGTCCTGTATTTTGTATTTAACAGATCTGTCATCAATTAAATAAGGGCATATGTGAGATGAGTTCTATGACCAAATACATTTCTCTGATCTGAATCCATCCATCTACATTGCTAAAAGGCCATGAAATAGCTTCTTTGATATTTTATTATCACTGAGGTGTAAAATTTAACAGCAGAGCCAACAGTAGCTGATATCTCTCTTCAGAGAAAAGTACAATAAGCAAGATTTAAAGCCCAAGTGACAAGATACTCAAAAGTAGAAAATGGATACTCAGAAAGAAACTTTGTCAGTAAAAACCATTAGTGAAACATGCCAAAATCAAAAGGCTTCCCTTTCAGCAAAATACTCTTTTGACAGTTTTCAAATTCCAAGTGCTCATTTCTTCTACTGAAAGAGACTACGCTTAATGCAAATGTCTTCTGTGCTCTCTACTTTAACTGAGCAAGAGTCAAGAGCATTGCAATTCAGATTCATTCACTGTATCACCCATCACTAGCACAGAATAAATGCTGGGAATGTCAGGATTGTCACAAACAAATCTTCTTGTTGTTCATTGAAAATAAGTGTTTCAAAAAGCGATAAAACTAACTTCAAGAAGCAGGATATAATAAATGTGCAATAACTTGTGATACTTCACTGGGTTGTTTTGACAAGAAGGTGCAGAGAAGAGAGACATGGACCTATCAAGGCATGTTCATTTAAATATGACGCACTGATAACTTTTAGGTCTAAGGTGCTGTTCTTCACTGCCAAAAATTCCCACCATCTCTCCACCCCTGATGCTAGCATTACATCTTGCATGAATCGAAGTGTTGACCCTGCAAAAACACAAAACAAAACCAAAAATCTTCAAAACCAGACAATATAAGGGTGAATGACATTAAAAAAGTGAGCTAAGAAATTATCTGAGTTTTAGCATAAGCTGTTTAAAACAAACTCTATTGCTGGGAATGTAAATGGCTTTTGTGTCCAAACTATCAACATTCACTGAATTAAGAGTACATTTGGAAAATGTCTGTTTTCCTTTGCCCCACAAGGAAATCTCTTCTGTTTCCAATGTGGGAAATAACAGTTTTAAGAAAGAAAATAAACCTCTTAACAGTTTAGAAGGCTAACATATGAACAATTTTACTTATCAATAAATACCCACAAGTATAATCCATTAATTTCCTCAAGTATTTACAGAGCAGTTTTCAACAGGTGTGTAGATCACTATTAATTCATCCTGGTGATGTAGTTCAGCAGTGCTGCTCTAAGGCTGAAGTCAAGTTAGACCCAAGACTGAGCTGTGAATATCTCAGCTGGTATGAATCAGAAGGTGATATCTAAGTACGGTAGAAAAGGTGAATTCTGTGTCTCTCCTGTTGCTCCACATATGCACATGGATGTAGATTATCTTTTTCACTATGAAATGTGTCTATCTGGGAGTTAAAAGATGACATCCTCACTCTTAACCTTGATGCTTTATTTCCCAGGTCAAAGAAGCTCTCATAGCTTTTACAGTGCTTAGCTTAGTCATATAGTTGGGATGTCATATAGTTGTAAAGCCAGTACTGGTTTGTATCTTTTTTTTAACTCCAGAAGGTCATAAAAATGCATTCAAATTACATTAATTCACATCATTGTTGGTAACATGTCTAATGTGTGAGTTCTTTCCAATAAGGCCTTGTTCAGGTGACTTATCTGACCTCCCCTGAGGTTTCTCTTGTTTGCAACATAGATACCATAACTTTTGGTCAATACAGAGTACCAGACAGTGTATAGATATGCTATAGACCCACAAGAGCTCTAATCACATTCTCACGAAAAACTGACTTGGACTTGAGAGTCCTTGGACTGTTAGGGGGGGTGTCAGACATGATAAGTCTTAACCTTGCCCCATCTCTTAGCTTTTAGTAGTTTGTTGATCTTTTGAATGGGCATGAAAGATATCTACTGACCTTTATAATGACAATTAAGTAAAAAACCCTATGTGTACACAGTCATTTAATTCCAGTCTCATTACGAGTAAACAGGGAAATAAAAAATCATGTAGTTGTAGTATAAAAAAGAAAAAAAACAGGCTCACAAATAATTTAACATGAACAAATGAACAAGACAAAGAAAGGGGGAAGAAAAGCAAACAAGCAAGCAAACACGCTAATACACAACTATTTTCTGGTTGATTGACATTCATGCTTTTTGTGCAAATCTAGATTAACTTTCTTGTATCAATTAAACCTTTGAGACATGTAAACAAAACTAAAGATAGTAGTTAAAATGTTTGCAGAAATATGCCATATAAAATATATCTAATATGTCCGACATAGCTAAATTATACTCTCTGTAAGAAGCTGCCTCTAGCCCAGTTCAGTAGAACAAAAGATGTGCTTAATCCTACTGAAAGAAACTCACATGCATAAAATTAATAATTCACTTACTCTGCACAAAAGATTTCTTTTTTTCTCCAGCTTATCTAAAAAAAGGTGGTGCTATTACAGGAAAGTAACTTGTACAACCATCTAAT
>JAAGNO010010848.1:129833-154142 GCA_033439905.1 Ceryle rudis
AAGATTTCTTTTTTTCTCCAGCTTATCTAAAAAAAGGTGGTGCTATTACAGGAAAGTAACTTGTACAACCATCTAATAGCAGGTTTCAAAATACATATAGCTTTTTAAGGTAGGAGTGGTTGTAAAGTAAATCCTAAAAAACTAAATTCTGCTATTTGGGAGTGCTTGAATATTATTTATCTTATTTTGAGTTGCAAATCCTATTTATTGCTCTCTAAAATAATTTAACCAATGAACTGTGGATGATGAAGACTATTTCCATCTTCTGACCTATTAGTTATCAGATCTTTTCAGATTTCACAAGCTAAAATTAGCTTGGATCTGAACTACAGGTGAATTAAAACTTTTTAGAAAAACCTCAGACACTGCTGATGGTTGTGATTCGTCAGGTGACATTTTTCTTTTTGTCAGTACTGGTGAAATTCCAGAGCATGGCTATAAAAGGAAACATGCTGTTGAAAAGACTTTTTCCTTTTCTCACAAGATGTGTATAATTGAGGTCTTGACCGCTCACAGTCATTAAAAGTTCCATAGCTGTGCTTTGGGAAAGCTGATGTCCTGGTCATACTTAATTTTCTCTCCTTACTTTCTGAATTCCAGCTAGAAACAACAGCATTTCTTCTTCCTAGTCTGCCAGCAGATTTTCTGTGTGCTGTTAGAAGATTTACTGTGCTCTGTTGGAGTAATGGTATTGACTTCCAAGACATGAAGGCCCCAAGCTCTCAGGGATCCCAGGAAAGTCCACACGGTACACCTAGACCACAGCTGGAAGGACACAGGCTTCCCTCCAGTTAAGACTAGGAAGCTGGGAACCAGGAAAGCCTGTAGAAATGTCTCAACAGCATACATCTGTTCTGGAAGAACTCAAAGCACTGAGGGTTTTAGGGAGCCCTTAACTCAGAAGTATGTCACAGTTTTCATGTGTTAGAATATTTGTACCTCTTCATTGTGTATTGCAGCCTATTGTAACCTGAGACAGAGATGTATGGGGTCTTACTCTAACTCCACTACTATAAGTTTTGCTTTTTCCCACTGATATTTCAACATATGTAATGACAAACATTTCTTTCCAAGTGGTATCAAAAAGATGATGTTTATTTCAGACATTGTTACTGGTTTGTAATCGGAGAGAAATTTTTCCTCTCAGTTAAAGAGTAAGACCTCTTTTTTAACTGTTTTCACAAAATACTACCAGCAGTACTGATTTTGCTTCTGTGCTATTGATTTATTCAAAAATATATTTATCATTCTGAAAAAACCTCAAAGTTATGGTTTTGATATAAGCAGATGAATTCGTCAGCTGAACTATGGTTTCTAAACATATTGTTCCATTCAATTTGTACCATTGTTTCATTTGCCAATGTTCCTAAAACCCTGCAAGTTTTAAAATTTTGTATTAAACTTGGGAAAACAAGCAAACAAAAACAAAACAAACAAAAAACCCACAACAAACAAAACCACCACAAACACACAAACCAAAAACAACCCACAGCCAAACAAAGCTCAATAACAGAAATCCCAAAGACAAATTCTGAGTGACACATCTTATTCTGTTACTTCATAAGGATGTAGTGATGAAGACCAGAGAGGAGCAAGTCTTTTTAGAATCTTAATAAATATTATATTTCCTTTCACCCATCAGTAAGTCACACATATTACTGTAGGAAATAAAGTGGAGACTTTCAGGCATTAAAATACTTCTCACTTCTGAGTTTACCAGTGAGAGTTGATATTATACAGACTTCAGATTTTTTTTTTCTCACTCATGGAACATCAGGACACATACTTTAATTTCAGTGGACATTTGAGTTGTCTCAAGGGGTGTTTCTTTTTATTTATTGTATTTTTAATAAAGTAAGTCTCTGGATGTTTCATTCTTTGAAGTTAAGAACTGGGCTTGCTAGCTATTGAAAATATAAGCAAGTCACTACAAATTTAACTTTGTTCCAAAAATGGTATATTCTATGTGTCAGACACAATAAAAAAATCTCAGTAACTTTATAAAGTAAAAAAAGACCAACAGTGCAGTATGTATTTGTCTTCAGAATGCAGATAGTGCAGACATCAGAACCAAAGATAAGTCAAAAGTACCATCAGACTTCTGAACCCTTACACATGCCAAACACTGTCTACTCTAAATCGCAAATCTTCTTCTATTCCTCTGAGATATTTTTCGTACTGAAATATCTACTGTAAAAGTCATGATAATGTTATTTTGGATTAAATAAGGTTTCCCAGGATTATGCAGATTTTACACAAATAACCTTTGCACTAGATTTTCTCTCCGTTTTGCAGAAAGTTTTGTCATGTGATTATTATATTTTGACTCAAATTTTCATTTGGCTCAAATTCTTATCACTACAAAGATTTTTAAGGTTGTGATTGAAGCATTAACTATACCTCAAGCATATATAAAATAGTGTGCCTTTCATACTGGATTATTATCTGGTTTAAAATGACCCTTAATCTTTTTCGTTAATGTTAGAGATTTTTAATTTCAGCTCATTTACGAGCTAATGAAGTTACTGGTATGAAGTTCACAGAAATTTATAACCTTGTCTTATTCAAAATGTTTAAAATTACTTTTTTTTTAGCTGTGTAAAATATGATTTTTAGTGATGTTCTCAACATTCATAAAAATAGTATAGGATTTAATCCATCATTCCTTATTTGAATAAAAGTCTGCTACAAAGAGTAACAAATAAACACTGTAGAGTTGTGCTGATGATTAGCTGAAGTTTAGTCATCTGCTAGGATCTGCTGATAATTGTTTTCTGAAGATAATGGAAATAAACCTGCCAGTATGGAATTCCTATCCACAGTCCTTTCCATTTTAATATATGTCCAGGATAAAGTAAAAATATTCCTATCAGTCTTTAGGGTATATCTGGTTATATTCCTTCTGCCATTAATTATTCTTTTGGTTTCCCACTACCATAAAGCTTCTTTACAGTGATCTCCCAACTATATCTTTTAGTTCTACAGAACCACCCACACTCTGAGCAAAGTTTCACTACACCCTACCTTCTGTGCTCTTCTCACTATGCTATTTTTGACTACGTGTTTTAGCATTTCACAGAGATCTAAATCTCTAAACACATAGTGCAATCATCACCCTCACAAACTTCCTGGTTTATGGTTTTTACTAGAGTAGAAGTGAATGAAAAGTCAATCTAGAAGAAGAGTAATGTACCGCTGTTTACTCAAAAAAGTCTTTAAAGGGATACTTCAAGTATTTCACCTGCTTTCAGATGAAATTAAAGAAACTTCAGCATACTGTGCCTACAGTAAGAAATAATACCCAGATATAAATTGCCTCAGATATATAGAAAGACATCTAAGATGCAAGGTACATGATTTAATTAGCTGAAATTTTATCCAGTTCATGTGGGGACTATGCTGTAGTAAATTCTACAGTACTGGTCCCTCTGATGCGAGATATTGTTAAAAGTCCTTTGAAAATCTAGGTAGATGTCTTTGTTATCATCCACAGAAGTTTGCTGAGACTTTACAGAGAGCTCTCTCATGCTTTCCAATTTTTCCAGAGAGGCTTTTTTTACTTATTCAGACAACTCTGTTCACTTCTCATTACAAAGCAGGAGTAGCAAGTGATTTTGAATATCTGAGATAATCACTTTCAGAAGGTAATTACAAACTTGTCTGTTTCCTATGATTTACCTGTCTTCTGGCTCTGCTTCCACCGGGGGCTCCATTCCAAGATGCTAGACTTAGATGTGTGACTGCAGTGCACAAAGGCACACTTCATAGCCAAGGATGCACAGAGTGGCTCTTCACTGTGTTTCACTTAATTTCTCAAACACCATCCAACTCATACTGACAGTGACTGGAAAGATAATGTGTTTTGCTGATTTTTTAATTTTTTTTTTTACTTTTTCCTTATTTTAGGAGTCTTCAGGTGTTATTCCTGAAAAATCATTGTAACTAGAAACTCATCTCCCCATTTCTTTACAGACTAAACACATAAAACATATTGTATGGAACAACTATGAAAATGGACCTTTGATAAAGCCTTTATTAAGACACAGACCTTTCCCATTACTCCATATCGCTTTTGTATCTGAATTCAGATTGCATTAATTTTGCAATAAAAATAGAATTAAAGGGAAGCTGAAACCAGAAAATTGTTTTTCTCAAAATCGCCCACATTGCATTGCATGCATATAGTATTCTTAATATGATTTCCTAGTTCATGAATTAATTTCTTCCTCATATGGGAGGAACAAATGTAAATTAAAATTGTGCTGTATTTAAATTTTTTAATCCTAAACAGTCAGGAAAGAGATCCCTTCAAAACACAGTAATTTAAGAACAGAAATGTAAATACATATCACAAGTAAGCATCACTTAAACCAGTTCCCACATGACAGATCTTCACTGCTGTAGCTTTCCTCTCAGACTCTTGAGAGTCCTTCAGATCAAGTAATATTAGGGCAAAGTATTTTAATCTACTGAATTAGTCCATAACCTTAATGCTTGTAGATGGCAATTCTAAGGAGAATCATTTACTCCTCCTAACAAAATTTTGTGATTCTGAACACAATTCAATCATATTCTTTCTACAAAAATCCAGATTCGTACTTTCCTTTTCAGGAAGGTTGTCCACTCTCAGTTAAGTCCCCTGAATAAGGTCATAGTAGAAAAATCTAGCCATCTTGTCGGTGCAAGGACACTGCTGGAATTTGGAAGCATTTTCTGGGAGACTAGCAAAATATATTTTTGTTGGTCCTTATTGGGTTACATAGACACTTACTCTAGGAGGTCCTCGGGCCACCAACAGCAAGGCAGCTGCAAGGAGTAGCTCTGTGGCTAGGCGCCAGACTGAGGCGAACAAGGGGTTCCTGGAACCAGGAAAGAAATCCCGAAGAAACCCCGAGGAAAAGCAGCGAGACACACCGGAGGTGGCAGCTCTGGAGTGCGAGGCCAAGAGGCTGAAGGAACCAGAACTGTTTCTGGGACAACGGCAGGAGATTTAAACGTGGGAAACCGGAAGCACTGCTTGGAGCATGCATGGCAAGGTGACCGCTGCTGCAGAGAAGCGTGTGCTGGCAGCGGGGCGCGCAGGGGAGATGGTGAAATACTAGAGAGAGTCCAACAGAGGCTACAAAGATGATGAAAGGACTGGAACATCTCTCTGATGAGGAAAGGCTGAGAGCCCTGGTGCTGTTTAGCCGGGAAAGATAAGACTGAGAGGGGATCTTATTTATGTTCACAAATAGCTGAAGGGTGGGTGTCAAGCAGAAGGGGCCAGTCTCTTTTCAGTTGTGCCCTGTGATAGGACAAGAGGTAAAGGTAGCAAGGTGAAACACAGGAAGTTCCACCTCAACATGAGGAAAAACTTCTTCACTCTGAGACTGACAGAGGCTAGAACCAGCTGCCCAGAGAGGTGGAGTCTTCTCTAGAGACTTTCAAGAGCTGCCTGGATCTGATCCTCTGTGGACTCGATGATCTCCAGAGGTCCCTTCCAACCCCTAACATTTTATGATTCTATCAGCAGATGCCACAGGATCCCAGGACGTAAAAGAGCTACTGTTACGGCCTTAGCAACAGCGAATCAGAAAAAGATTCAGGTTCTTATTCTATCATAGAATCATGGAATGGTTTGGGCTGGAAGAGACCTTTAAAGGTCATCTAGCCCAATCTCTTTACTACATTTATCTCACTGCAAGCACGTTTGCCAAAGTAAATGTTGTGGTTTAACTCTAGCTGGCAATTAAGCACCACACAGCTTCTTGCTCATTCCCCCTGCCCCTCTGATGGGGGAGAGAATAAAAAAAAATTTTAAAAAGTTAAATTCATGGGTTGACATGAAGACAGTTTAATAGGGCAGAGAAAGAAGGGAAAATAATAAATGTAATAATAATAATAATAGAATATACCAAACAGTTTATGCACAGCACAATTGTTCACCATTCACTGATTAATGCCCAGCCAGTCCCTGAGCTGTGGTGCCCCCCAGCCAACTACCCCTAGTTTGTATACTGGCCATGATGTCATATGGTATAGAATATCCTTTTGTTTCCTTTGGGTCAGCTGTCCTGGCTGTGTCCCCTCCCATCTCCTCATGCACTCCTTGCTTCCACTGGCAGGGCATTACAAGAAGCAGAAAGGTCCTTGGCTTAGTATAAACACTGCTTAGCAACAACTAAATCATCAGTATGTTATCAACATTATTCTCACACTAAATCCAAAACACAGCACTGTACCAGCTACTAGGAAGAAGATTAACTTTAGTCCAGCCAAAACCAGGACAGTGAATAAAGAGAAGGAAAAAAGCAGCAAATTTCCATGTAGGCCAACTGAATATGAGACTATGATAAACTTTAAAGATCTATGGATAAACTTTTGTGCAATGCTGATCTGAGGCAAATCACTAGGTAGCAAATTTAATTCAATACAATATTTTATTAAGTGTGGTAGAATTACCAGCTTTACCTGAATAGAAGCCAAAACTAAATACAGTCTTATAAATATCCTTACCTCCTACCTGAACAATGCAAAAGGGTAATGAAAGTGCAAAATGTGTCATTTTATTATCATTCAAAAGTTTTTAGAGCTGCATACAGACTCTGCATCTGTGGAACATTTGATAGCAACAGCGTATTGACAAAATTGCTAGCTCGGTGTTTCAAGAGCAGAATTAAAACTATATCTTCATCCAGCACAAGCAAAGATCAGTGGAAGTTGTTCTTATACATAAATCAAAAAATGGAAGCACACAATACTTACCACTGGCCTTCTCCACTGCTTCCTTTCATCCTCCCTGTTGCTTCCCTGGGTAGGCCATTTGCAGATGACAGACATTTGATGTAGAAACAACATAGCAAGAGAAAAGCAGAATAACAACTGCCACTGGGACAGTGTCTAGCTCCGAAAAATCGATGGGGGTGTGCAGCCCACCTCTGCAGCCATCTTCTCACATACAACATTGCAAGAAAAGCTGAGGCAGTAGCATACATATTCAGCATGCAACAGTGGCCATTGCTACACATTCCTGAATCTCATACAGCTCAATGCTCTGGTATACTCTGTACCAGATTTATTTAGAGGGCAGAAATGTTTCTGTGAAGTCAAAGGCAACAGAGATGAGAATAGAGAGTGTGATCCTGGCTTTTCTTAACTTAGTGGGGATTTCACCACTGACTTCAAAAGAGACAGGATTTCACCCTTGCTGCTTAACACTCTTTAACAGTGGATATACAGATAGTCAGTACAGATAAGGTTACACTTAAAATATATTTTAAAAATATAGTTTATTGACTTACGAATTGTGCAGACATGAAAATCTATCATGTTATAACCATAGGTACCCAGGAGATACCTGTTTTCAATTAGCATATTGCCTTCTACTAGCAAGGGAAAAAAAAAAAGGTTTATTTTGAGGTATTTGATTAGAATCTGGTAAACAGTTTTTGCAAAACAGATATCTGAGACTGGTCCAGTTCACAGTGAGCAGCCATATGAATTAACAAACATCACCAATGGAGAAACAAATTCCTAGCCACAATTATTTTTTGGAAGAAAAGCAAAATAAAACTGGAGCCATATGGACTTGCTTAATGAGAAATGATGGTGAATAATATGCTTCTCTAGTTATCTGTGGCTTATGTGACCTTTTTTTAAATCTAATGAACACTCTCACCATCTGCATTAAGGACCACAGTAGAAGTAGTGCTCTTATATATAGGTGTTGTACCTCCTATACATCAGAGGTTTAGTGATCATTTAGTATGCCATCAAATATAGAAAATGAATTGAAAGGTATATAAGGAACTTTTTGCTTTATGCAAGTGACATAGTAGGTGGCAGAAAAAGTCATCCTTTCATATTTTCTGGCTGATCTTCTCACAGTTGCTTCAAAGACATGGTTTGAAAGAAACATATTTTAAACAATATTGGGAATGTTTACATTATTCTGCCATACCAGGGTGCCCATGCACAGTAATTAGGATTGCAAAAAACCTGTCTCTTCAGCAATTCTTGATTTGTGCTTTTGCCTAAGGAGCATCAGGACAGCCTGTAGGACCTCCTCACTGGCTGTGACCTACCTTGCCTGTAAAATCTCTGGAGGCAGTGACAGATTTTAAGAACAAGAGACCATTCATATACTCACTGCTTCAGCAAGTTGTCTATGGCTATTTGTTTAACAGACAAAATTATATCCATCAATTTTAGCAACCTTTTTGAATTACTTTAGCTAGGCACTTGAATTCTCTTAACACAGCCAGGGAGGAGAAGCAAGTGTTTTAATGCTTTGATCTTCAGCCTTGCATGATGGAAATATAGATGGTTTTCTCAACTGGAGATTAGTGGTCAGAGGAGAAGGGAGGTCCTTGTTGGACATCCTTGTCAGAGGTCATGGAGTAAACTTGGTAAATGCAGAATCAGTTCCCTGCTTTGATTTCCTCCATGACTTTCAGTCACAAAGCAAGTCATACAAGTCTTTCAGGTGAAGCAGCACATAAAGGATTTAAATACGTAAAAAAAGGTATGGCCACTAATCTCTTCACAGATTTGAGTAAACCAGCAGACTGACAGTGTTCTACATCTTCACCTTGCAGGAGTAGCTGTGTATGATTAAACAGTGTGTGAGAGAATGAAAGGTTTACATACATTGATGTAACCTGCAAGAAATAGTAAGAGGCTGAGCTACTCCTTTGTCCAACTTTGTTTAGCCTGTTTTCATCATGAATCACTTGCATTCATGTTTATCACAGAACAGCCTAAAATGGAAATTTTGAGCCATCACACCAACTGCAATAGCACAACAGCTATTTCAGACAGTTTCTCCAATAGCAAAATGTAACTTTTTGAAACCTTAGCAGAGATCTCATTTTTATTGAAACAGACAATTTGGAATTAGTCTATCCTAACTCTCCTTACTAGATTTTCTTTAGTCAACACTCAACTACTCTAAGTGTGATAAAACCAAGTGTTAAAAGAAAGACTGTGGAGGAGAGTAGAGGAGCATGTCTTGGTGTCCTTAGGTCTGTCAACAGTATTTAGATCAATTTTATTTTGAAAACTGACCAGTTCTTTCCCAAAAGATGACAAAGCCCGGTTCTACTAAATAGTGTGAATGAAAGTAGAAAAGGTACCTGTCAATCAGTAATAACATATTAAATGGGAAAGACTAGAAACACAATGGTGTTCCCATAATGCACCAGAATACAATTAATATAAGAAGTTATACAAAACAAAATGACATAGATATATAGTTCAATCATGTAACAGAATTTCCAATTTCCCACCAAAATAACATACCTGTAAATTCCTATCACGCTGTCTTCTTTCTACTGTTTACGTTCTTAAAGTGAAAAATAGCTAGTGGATTTTCTTCATATTCATAGAGCAAACAAATTAAACCACCACTGTTCTGTTGCTTTCATTTTTATTGATTCCCTTCTCAATCTTGTTATGCAACCAACTGCTTACCATACTATTATAATGGAATAATAGAACCTTACATAGCATCTTTTTTATTAGTACTTTTTGTAAAGCTCTGGATTGTACAAGCTGGGGGAAAAAAAAAAAAAAAAAAGAAAGAAAAAAGAAAAAAGACGTGAATCAAAATCACATTAAAATGTACTGCTTCTTAGATATTGAACAGTCAGCAGCAATTCCTAATTTTCAGCTGTGTTTTATTTGCAAAACACCAGAGTCAAATCCATCCCCACTACAAACACGTTCAATGGAAGAATGAATTTGCCCTATTGATTTAAACAAAAGGATTTAGCCTCTTGTAGGAATGCATGACATACCTCTCATTGCACATAGTATGCATTCTTACAAACATAAAATAGAGCACATGCAGAATAAAAAAGCATGACCTCTTCAATCTGGCCTTTTTTAAAATGTGTTTAAAATGAATCACAATGAGGGCCTGCAAAGACTTTAGTAGAGCCTATGGCACTAAGAAAAAAATACTAAACAAGAATCAATGGCATCTTTTGTAAACAGCCATTGTGTATTACAAACACAAAAAACCTAACTGCTTGTTCAGCTCTCATTCATCAAGTGAGTTTTGCTCCTGGCTTAGCTGAGGTGTCATTTCCATCCAAATTAAAGAATTAGAAGTTTACTTTTTCCAGCCCTAGGCTACCCTACATGTATTCTAATGTCCCCTCTGCCTAATTCTCCTATCAGTCTTAGTCACCATAGGATAAGAAACCCTAGAAGATGGGAGACAGAAACGTACGGCCAACAGCAAGAAAATTGCATTTTGTATAGATTACAAAACTGCATTAAATAGGAATGTCACAAAAGCCTTTAATCTGCTTCTTTTCTTTATTGTTTGCTTGCTTGCTCTCTTTCTCTCTTTCTTTATCTCTCTTCTCTCTCTCCACCACTTTACCCCCCATCTCCCTCTATCTCTCCTCCCCCACTAGAATTCTCTAATAGAATTCAGGTATGACATAGTAGACCTATCTCAAAGTGCAGAGTTCTCCTTTTGATTTCTGTGGATTCTTAGCTCATCTGAGAATATGGTCTTTCATAATAAAGCTACTCCACTAGGTTAAGTACCTATGGAATTTGATATAAAATAATCACCTTCTAAACTTTAGAACAATGTCATTGCAATGAAATTTTGTAGGGTCTTTCCAAAGTTCAATGCAAGGATTATAATTTCCCAATAAAATATATAGTTTTAAGGTAATCATGTGCAAGTGTATTTCTTTCAAATTCTCTTGGAGTTTCTCAGAGAAAAATCAGTATTTGAACTCAGAATTTTTTGACTTCTAAATCCAGGATGTAATCCATTTTAATCTACCAGACCATACTGCTTGCATAACTAACCTTCCTGTCATTTATGATGACTGACTGAGGAAAACTGAGGAGTAAATAGTCCCTGGTGAGATCAAGGATCCCAGCTGCATATTTCAGTAAGTGATATGAGAGGGTCACTTTGGTATTATACCAATTACTGAGCTCTGCATGTGGAGACACCAGTGAAATTCTATATGAGCTTAAACACTTCAATGTTATTTACTTTCACTGACAGGCCAAATTCAGGAGTGAGTTATAAAGCAGTCATGTTCAGTTAAAGGAAAAAAAAAAAAAAAAGTCTAGCTAAGATGTATCTTCCAGTTTTATATAAACCGCTGTCTTCTACACTCCCTTATTTTGATTTAATACAGTCACCTTGTTTGGAGCAGTATTTTTTCTCTGTTCAGCACTGGATCATTTCCAAGGTGCAGAATCTTGTCCTTCCTTCCTCCTCAAATTGTCTGTAGCACCTCCACTCAAGCCTGTGTTCTTGTTTTCTGCTTCATTCTCTGAGGCACTGCCCACACTTATGTCAATGTGCATTACATCTTTGTGAACTGATTACATCTTAGATTGAAAGACACTAAAAACTGTGGGAAAGGATTGGTCTGATAACTGAAACACTTTATCTCTCAATATTTTGTTGTATGAGATGTTGATTAAGTGTCAATCATTATAAAGCCCAAAATAACTAATACCACATATGTACATACCATTTTTGTAAAAATAGTCATAGAATCATATAATGACTTGAATTGGAAAGCACCTTAAAGTTCATCTTGTTCCAACCTCCCTGCCATGGGCAGGGACACCTTTCACTAGACCAGGTTGCTCAGAGGCTAATCCAGCCTAGTCTTAAACACTTCCAGGGATAAGGTGTCCACAACTTCTCTGGGCAACCTGTTCCAGTGTCTCACGACCCTCATATTAATCAAATCTGGTTTAAGATTGAGACTTGAAGCTTAAAATTGAAAGTTACTTCAGTTATTTTGATTTTAGATCCCTTGTATTTTTACTTGAATGTGTCTCATTAACTTTCAGAGTTATATAGTTTTATATGTGAGTCGATAAATGTCATGGAAATAAGAGATGGGAGAAAACAAGAAAAAAATAAGATTCTTTGGTACTTCTTCATTGGCTTCCGCTCTCTTGCTTACACTGTTATTTGCACTGTTGACTTGTCTACCTGCTCGAAAAAGTATACTCTTTCTTTAAGCTTGATCATGGAATTAACTGACATGAAACAGTTGCACTTCTGAAAATCAACATAGCCCAAGAGAGATGTGCTCTTCCTGCCATGCAGGAAGTCAGCCTCTTCCGGTGAATCCTTCAGAGTTTCTTAATCAGTCAGATAGAAGTATGTAAGAAAGATAAGAAAGTTGTTGATTCTTGCTAGGTGTAGACACAAGGAATTTTACACATATTATCACTTCAGAAATAATTCTGAATTGTGTAAGAATATATGATCAGTGATAAAGGGTATCACTGAAATTCTTGCTTGATAGCTGGTTCTCAGCACTGCCATACTGTTGCTTCAGCATTTAAAATAACTCTACCCATGTTCCCACTTGGCATCTCAGTGGTACTAGTTTGTAAATGAGCCATTGTGTATGAGGTGTCTGATAGACCCAACTTTCATGAAGTTCTGTAATATTTTTCAACCTCCTAACCAATAATTTCAGTCATTGTCCACAAACTCTTGTGATGTGAGAAAAAATTATTGAGTAAACATTCTTCATTTAAAATTTTATATAACTTTATTATGTCTTCTCAGTCATGTCTTTCCCAATATAAAGCTCCAATTTAAAACAAATGTTGCTCATTATTATTATTACTTTTTGTATATTTGTTGTTGTTATTTGCAGGTTTCCACACTTTTGAACAGAAGCTACAATGCAATCTAACCATTTGCTCTTTCCATACTGGCAAGAAGATGTATTTCTATGTAAAAATGTATGGTCAGGTTCTATGTATATTACAGCTCAATTATTGTGTTGCAGAGAATTTCTAAAATTAATCATTTTCACCCAAAACAAATTAATCTTAAGAAATATATTTTCTGATTTTCTTGAAACATTTCTTTTCCTCATTTTTTCTCTCTCCTATTTTCTTTTACAGTAAATTCTATTTCATTGGCATGCAGAGAGTGCAACTAATATTTAACAGAAAAAAAAAAAAAAAAGACTTGCATTTATTTGTTTTATTTTCAACTCATACATTTCATTCCATCTGACTTTCTTTTGTGAAGTGTTTTCTTTTGGAACCCAGTAAGATTATCTCTTTGTCTCTCTAAAACCTATTTGTTCACAGGATACTTGAACAGACTGTCATTTTTACAGAAGTAAAAGATAAAATATCTTCTACTTGAGCTTTACTGAGTGCAAAGTCTTGTGGTTTATCGGAGTTTATTGTCAGAGATCCTCTGGTGACTATTTTCAATGATAATGTAGATTTTCACCCTAGAAAGATATGTAACCTGTTTAAAAACTTAGATGTTAATGCTCATGAGGTGTTGTATTGATTTCAGACAGATTATGAAAATTCCTGCAGTTAGGATAGGCAATCCCTTCAGAAAAGTGGAATTTGTTCACTTGTGAGGGCTAGTAAAAAGATATTGGGGGAATGACAATAAAAGAGAATGGAAAAAGAAAGGTATGGGATAGAAGGATCAAATGTAAGGCAATATGGGTTACATAAGAAGAAATGTTTGAGTATAGAAATGAAACTGAATATAAATGGGACAATCAGAAGAGAGTTAGCTGAGCCTGATAGAAATGGTGTGGAATAAGGGGTGGAGATTGTACTGTGTCTGGCTGGTATGGAGCCATCTTTCTTCATAGCAGCTTGTACAGTGAAGCGCTCTGCACTTGAGGCTCAGATAGTGTTGATAACACACCATTGTTTTGGCTACTGCTGAAGAGTGTTTGCACAGCAACCAGACTTTCTCTCTTCCCTCCCCACACACCCCTGCCCCTAGCCAGTAAGAGACTGGAGACTGGGTGAGGACACAGCCAGAACAGGTGACCCCAACTAACCAAAGGGATACCCCATCCCACGTGACATTGTGCTCACCAACAAAATTAAAAGGAAAGGAGGAAGAAGATGGGGATATTCATGGTTATGCTGTTTGTCTTTGAAAGGAACCACTAAGCCCTGCTTTCCTGGAAGTGGCTGGATAACTGCCTGCTGATGGGAAATAGTGAATGAATTCCTTTTTGCTTTCCTTGCACGTGCAGCTTTTGCTTTCACTATCAAACTTCCATTTTACTCCCTCCAGAAGTCTACTCTTCTTCCTTCTATGTTTTCCTGGTCTCACAGGAGACAGAAATGAAAGGCAAAGTAGGAGTTTGGCTGCTGGCCAGGGTCAACCCACCACAATCTTTAACACAACTTTTAAGAGGTGTATCACAGCATCTGAACGATCTAACCATAGAAGTACTGTAAAATAAAAGACAAGCAATGTCCTGAGATAACTGGCCTGATAACCCTGGAAAAAAATCAAATCATGACCCAGCTGCATAAGGATAGCATCATAGCGTGACTAAAAGCTTAAAGAACTCTTTCTTCCAATTTTACATCCAGGTCTTGTGTGTTTTCTTTCTATTAAGAAAGAAACAGTAGTTCTAGAGTTAATGTTCTATGGTTTAAATGAATTACATAAATCTTACAGTTTCCAAATTAATTGCTTAAGCCTTACAGTTTCTACAGAAAAGCAATTCACACCCTTGTGGGCATCCTCAGCTGAGCAGCCCAGTTTTGCTGGTTTTTTGAAGGGGAAGTATAACTGAAAGTTTGGCCATGCACAGGAGATCCTCTTTTTGGACTTACTTTCTTTCATGAAGATCCTGGGAACTGCTTTTGAACCTTTCTCATTCACATAAGCTTGATATTACGTGCATGTAGGAGTGTACATTCCAGCTTTCAGTGAAATATTCTGCTAAGTAGTTTAATAGATTTTGATATGAAGGATATGCCAGTACATTCCAGTAACAGCCACAAGACTTTATTTTCCTGACCTGAAATCTTATTTTGACAGGTTTCCTATACTGTGGCCTGTTAGTATTCTCTTACCTGATGTCCCGTCATTCTAATATTACTGTCAAGGAAATTGTTGCTGACTAAATTTCTCTGAGACACTGTAATGGCAGAAAAAGCAGAAACACTATGTCGTATGAAGCAGTCATGCAAAATTGTCATAACTAACATTGACATAAAATTGACTTGCTCACTCTCAGTAAAATCATAGGCAATAATTTAAAAGCCAGTAGTATTTTGCATAGAAATATGCTTATGTGAGACAAAGTTGATATAAATATTTAATCTCTCAAAAGCAGAGTGAACACAAGAGATATATCAAAATATAAACTTTAGAGTACATTTTGCTTTTGATGTTCCTTTAGAAAAAATTATTTCTGCAAAGGTAGATATTAAAACTCCTAACACAGAGTAAGAAAATATTTCTTATTAACTTAACTTCAGAAAAGAAAAAATGGACTTCTTCACGGTCACAGGATATGTCTACCCTCTGCATGTTGTCCACACCAATAACTGTAGTAATAATTGTTGATAATAATCATGGTAGGCTGGATCTATCATTCATCCATGCTGTGAAATGAAGGCATAGAAGGAAATGAGGTGCATTCAAATTCCATCCTAAAACAATGCAAGCTGATTGGTACCCACCAACCAGCACCAGTGCTCTAGCAGCTGGAGCTTTAGTTTTCTTTTCTGTCTGCTGGACCACAGCACATCCTGTTTAAAAGAAGCAATATTTAATTTCAAAACTTCAAGCTAGTAGTTAACTTTTTTTCCAGTTTTATTGCAAATATTAACATCAGTATCACACAGTGGACTTTAAAAAAATACATTTTAGAAGTGTGTTGTGAACACTAAGATTAAATCAGATGTCAACTCTTATTGGCATATCTAAAAGTTATTGAATGATAATTGTTTTCCATGGCTTTAATGATAAAGCTTCTTTTTGTCTTAAAAATCTGGAATCCTCTCTTCTTTGGCTTCTTGTTTGTTTTGTTGTTGTTTTGGTTTGGTTTGGTTTTTTTAATAATGATAATATACATGGATTTGTTGGAATTGAAACAATGAATTTTCAAGAGATTTAGGGCACACACCTGTTGAAAACTTGACTTGAATGCCTGAAAATATTCTCTGAGCTAAAGACTTAAAGGCTGAAAACTATCAATGAGATAATAGTCTGATTTCTTCAGAAATATGGACTACTTTTCATAAGCACAACTTACTCCTGTAGTTGATTACCCTTCTTGTCAAATGTGATAAGATTAAAAGTTCTCACCAGAGGCACCAGAAAGCTCATTTATTATCTAGAGATTCTTACTTCTTTGGGAGGTGTGCAGGATAGAAAGTATTGTATAGGGAGTGGGGGACATCAGTCAGCAGAAGCTGCTTTGAAAAATTCTGTCTAAAGATAAGATTTATCTATGGACTTTACAAGGTGGGTATTCAATGCTGTTGGGGTCCTTAATTACTGTCCTTGAAGCCATCCAAGCTTTTGCAGAAGTTTTTCTATCTCAGTTATAGTTTCAATGTATCTTCCCATTGTTGAAAACACCTCTTCTTGGCTAGAGTCCTCACAGTCTTATATGAAGAAATTTTACTCTGCTTCATATGAAATTTCCCTAACCTCTCCTTTCAATCTTACCACATCTTGGGCAAAACAAAAAAATGTAGCTCTGGGAAAGTTGACCTTTGTAGTCACCCTCAGAATGAAGAACTTCTTCCTAATTTCTAATCTAAATATAACGTCTTCCAGTTTGAAGCCATTGCCCCTTGTTGTATCATGCTAAGCCCTCATAGAAAGGCCCTCCTCAGCTTTCTTGTAGGCCCCCTTCACATACTGGAAGGTTGTAATAAGGTCTTCCGGAGGCTTCTCTTCTCCATGCTGGACAAACCCAGCTCTCTCAGCCTGGCCTCACAGCAGAGGGGTTCCAGCCCTCTGATCATTTTTGTGGCCATCCTCTGAAGCCTCTCCAACAGGTCCATGTCCTTGTGTTGGGAGCTTCAGATCTTTGGAGCTCCTTCTTTGTAATGACTTCTAGTGTTTGAACTTTCTGCTTCCTGGACAGAGGAATAAACCCAACTGTCTAAAATTTATTTTATACACTCATTCTTTCTTTTTTTTTTTTTTTTTTTTCATTTCTCAGGCTTTTTATGTTTCTTAGCTTTGTGTCTATTCGGTTATTTAAAGCCTCTGTTTGGTTAATTATATGAGAAGGTTTTATTAATGTTAGTAGTACTTGCTGCATGTTTGAATAAGGATTGGTACATTTGTACTAAGTATTCGATATGTAAAAAAGGATAGAACATTAACATTTCTACTCTGTGGTGTTGGATAAAGATAATAAGGTATTGGATGGGCAGATGGATCAAATGATGAGAAAATCTCAGCAGATTAGGAGGTTCAGCCCAAGTGATTTAAAGCATATCTCCTGACTTGCCCTGTCTACATTGCACCATTTTGTGTAAACTGTGCCTTAGAATATTATCATTCACTGAGTCAAAGACATAAATGAGGCACCAACCCTTTTTGATTCATCCCATTTATAGAGTGCCACTGTTGTAGAACCAGTTGCTGATGAATGTCTCCTTTTCCCTTTTCTGAATTTATTTTTTTCATTGATCTCATCAGCATAACTCCATTAGTAGCAACAATTTGAGCACTTAGACCAATTCTAAAAGACAATACCTCTTACAAAAACTAAAATGCCTTTTTGAAAAGTCTTTATGTGTGTAAGATAAGCATTGCAAAGAGGGTACAGGGAAAGCTTGTAGATTTTAAAAGGCGAACCATTACATCTGTGAAACCTATTGCAGGGGGACAGTGCTTATGTGGATGTTTGCAAGAAGCCAGGTATAAGAATAATGAGCTGGACATGAACAGTCTAATAAAAAAACAAGAGAGTTACCTGTGAGACATTAGTGGTATAATGAGGAAATACAAGGCAGAAACTGTCCAAATACAGTATTTAAACTCTACACATTTCTCTGATAATGACTGAAGTCTGAATGTCTACTTTATGGTCAAAGTAATTTACTAAATAAATTTGCATCTGGTGATATATGGATAACAGATGGTAGCCCATAGGACATAAATGGTATCCTATATAAGGAACTGATTTAATTTTGGAAGAGATGCTGAGCCTGTGGCCACTGGTTTGCACCAAACCAGTGGTCACCAAACCCATGCTGACTATGTGGATATTAAGTGGACAGTTACCAGCTACAGCAAGACACAGATGATGTAGGCAATAATATATCCAGGAGATACCTAGGAAGAAGCAGGTGCTCCTGTTGTTTCAGGCCATTACTTCAACATGACACTACATTTCCCTCATGTTGACTGCTGCAGTTTTATGCAAGTGCACAGCAGACACTGTGACTCTGCAGCATGTGCAGAAGAAGCCATGCTCATGCCAGTAGTTAACCTATACCCCCCTGTGAAATGCACCACTTACCCTTGACAGACATGAAGAAATGAGAAACACACAATAATGAAAAAATAATGTTTTCATTCTATAGACATACCACACACATAATGAAAAATACAGGAGTCAACTTCCCTCCTTGAGTGTCTTGGCCATAGATTTCAGTTTGCATGGGAAGAAAAATGGAGTATCCATAAGTATCTGTATGTCTTCCTCAAAATATGTACTTGTCAATTAGAGGGCAGGATGCCCCAGAGGAAAAGAAAGCAAACCAAGCATGATGGGACAATATTCTGCTTAACTGTAGATCAAAGTATGTTGTAAATTGCATTCTATACATCACCGGAAATTTTCCATCTTAATAAGAGTGGGATATCTTCTTTTTTTAATTGCAGGGAACCATCTGATCTTTCCTGGTAATTTGAATCAGAAAATGATAATTAGAAAAGACATATTTCTTTAAAAAGTAATGTTGCAGAATTTAAACTCAATTATGAGTTGACATTGCATTCACAAATTCAGTCCAGTGTGTATGTAAGAAGGAACTGGCCATCTGTTTTCTTATCCATACATATGTCTGCATGGATAAAAGATATTCACAACTATTTAAATAATGAAGGTGTGTGTGCACTTACTGAACTGTATATATTAGTTTACTTATTGATTTACTTTGTATTTTTATATTGTAAATAAGTCTGGCAAAATGTAAGTGGATTATTTAAGTTAAAGAAATTGAGCTACATCTACTGTGCATTTCCCTCAAGCTTCCGAATTTTCTTGTGCTGGATTTCATTCCATTAATATCATCAACACAATCTGCTGTCATATTTCAGGTAACTGCTTTTCAAACTGCAAAATAATCTCTTTCTAGATCAAAACCTCCTCCTCTGCAACAGTGATACAAATATTTTTCTGATAACTCTCTATGCTGTAATTTATGTGAATCTCTGGTCCAAATAAACAATTTATCCTAGAGTTTTATTTTGCCAGCTAATGTTCCTATAACTTTCATGGTGGATAATTTACAGCTTATCTGTTTTGGAGAGAGTCCATGACTGTGGGAGGGGTAACACAGGATTAAATAGCTATTTTATGTGCTATTTGTCCATACCGATTACTCACTTGCCACTGGGGAAGTGAGGGTCATAGCTGATAAATGTAAAGGTATGGGTTTTTTTCCCTCCTTTGGTCCTCTAAGCACAAGATTCTCTTCTTTACCTTCTGTACATTGCTCAGCTGACCTCCATCACATGATGAGAAAGTGCTTATCAGTATAGAACATGCAGGAGGAATTACGTGGGCACAGCATCTAGGAACCACTGGAAAATGACAAAGCTTGTCATAATACTCTAGGATTTAATACTAGGTTCAGTAAAAATGTGAGAAACCCCCCTCTAAATAACTTTAATTAGAAAGATCAGGGAAAACCTTAATGGGGGACAAAGATCTACCTAATTAAAAGAAGAAAAATCAGAAAAACAAATTCCATAATAAAAAGAATGATGAGGAAATGCAGTTTTATGCTTGTGCAATTGATTTAAATAAATATTGATTTAAAAAAAAAATTTAGAGGTTATCAGAAAAAAACAAAAAAAACCAAACCACTTTCTTATTCCCAATGGGAAATGAAGACACCAAAAAAAATTAGAATCTTTTCTGGAAAATTATAACAATGTGAAAAGGACATTTTTCTTGAGAAAATGAATTCAACAGATAATTCCAAGGGACCTATAATAGAAACTTTTCTTTAATATCACACTTTTAATCCAATTGAACATTACAGATAGCTTTTTTTGACTTCTCATCCATACTGCTATACTATGTGAACACTTTTCTATTTTTTACAGAATAGTTCTTCCAATAAATACATTGAAATGGAGAACTGTAATCATCCATTTTGCATTTGAGTATGAGCCATTTGCCAATGTTCAAAATGAAGTTTTTGTGGCAGACGACTTTTCATCCTCTAAGTCTCTATTGAGTGATTTTCCATCTTGTATGGAAATATGGGAAATCTACATTAAAAGTAATAGGCAACAACTTCCTTGAGGGATACATTAAGAAAATACCATTTATTTTAGCAAATCAACTGTTCTTCCCCTCTATATATTTCTCATGGTTGTCAAATACAAAATAAAGTTATCTTATTTTTGAGTTTGTTATTTAAAATGATACTTACTTTCAGCTACAGTGCATTTCGTACATTTGAATATATGTTTGCTTTTAAATCAAATTTGTAACACTGCTTATGCCTTCAATAACTTCATTTGAATTCAGCGAATTCACATCAAAATAGATTTCTATCTGAATGTAATTACATAAATAAAATATTTTTTCCATTATGTGTTAGGTATATGAGTTTACATAATAGTTTCTTGAAACTTCAGGAAAAGAAGATTTGAGGATAAAATTTCAAACAATTTCCTATTACAAGACTCACCAAAACATTATTTGCACTTTTAGTGACAGCTACTTCATATCACACAGCAATGTAATTTTTAATCTTTTAGTCTTACCATTTTCTTAAAAGTCCATTTTGCCCAATCTGTTTAGAGAGAATCTGATTAAATTAATTTTATTCATAGAAATCAAAATACAAAGTTAGGCATCTGAAACACAGCATATGATGCTGAATTAAATATATGCACTTTTAATGATTTGCCAAAATATGTTTCTAGAGAAGATATAATTTATGATCAACTAATTATCCTCCCAAAACTTGTGTGAAAATACATCTTTAAATTAATGGACAATCCCAAAATCATTAGGAAATATAAGACTTACCTGCTTAATTTCAAGACTGGAGCAGAAAAATCTTTTAGAATGATCTCTGAGAAAGGGTTAAATACTATTCAAGAAGTATCTCCAGGAACATACTACAACACTTTAAATCACTCAGTTTTGCAAAAATTAAAGGTTACCCACAATTTTCAAACTCGTTAGGCAGATATGGAGAACTGTTAAATGACCTCTAAGATGAAATGACAATAACATTTCTCCCTCCCAGGGCTGTGGTGCAGGTGGTGGGGGCCTGCTCTGCTGCAGGGTGATGGTGACCTGGTGTGAGGTCTGGGAGCTATTTCCTCATTGATCCAGACCCCCACATCCCTGCCCAGCCACCCCACGGATCTGTCTGACCCTTGTTCCCAGCACCAGTCCTGGTCTTTCTGCCTTATTTGCAAGCTGCAGGGCCACGTCGCACCTCTATGATGTCCCTACCCTACCAGAAATGCCATCAGCTGCAGCTGCCAGTTCACCTCCATCATGGAGCCACCTGCCCTTTCTGCTCCCTGACACGCTTTGCCCATTGGGATTTTAGCACAAATATCAAGTGATTGAGTGCATGTGGTCTTCAATTGAAAGACAGAGAATAGCAGAGCATGCCAGATATATGAAGTGTCTTTAGTTCATTTAAAACATACTGGCAAAGTCTGAGACACTTGATTACAACATATTTTTTACGTTTCAGATATTCCTGATGCAATTTCAGTGCTGTATTGAAAATAATGAGGCAGGCACCAGATATTCCCCTTCCATTATGTAACAATGAATAATACCAAAAGTATGTTAACATTTCTATGGATTGAGACATCAGTGATAATGGGGAAAAAACCATTCTTTTCAACTCAATCTATAACTCAGTAGTTGGCTTTTTTCAATGGAAATAAGGGCCCATACATTATCAGAAGTAGACAAAGCTCTTATGCATCATTTGAGTTAAGAATGGTTCACACAAAGCAACAGTGTTTAATTTGCTGTCACAATTAACTGATCTATGTGAATGGCACTGATAATATTGTGCTTTCTCTGCTTTTGCATCAGCCACTTAATTTTCTTCTGTAAATCTCATTTCTTAGCAATGGCAAAGTGTCAACTGTTTTGTTCTTAGAAATTCTGTTGGAATTATTTTATGATGGCCTCCGTTTGCATTCTGTCTTTTTTGACTATGAGCAACTGAGAATTTTCTTCTGAAAGAAAAAAAAAAACAAAACCAAAACACTTCTGTCTAGCTATGTAAATGCTGTTTTCACCAATTCATGAAAAATAATTTCTCCATTCATTCTGTTGAACCTCTTTTCTTCAGTAGCTATGTCTAGATTTGTTGATGGGATGTCACCACTATAGACCTGTGATGATGAAATTTTTCTATGGATGCAATTAAATCCAAAATAAGCACACCTTGGTGTTTTCTTTCATAGCTATCACACCAAGTCTCCAGCTCTCATTGGGAAAGTGCTATGTTTCATACAGCCGAACTTCACAATGACTATAAAAATAAGGTAATTCTTGAAAAGAAGTTCCCTTCTTGATAAAATCATAGAATCATAGGACCATAGAACAGTTTGGGTTGGAAGGAACCTTGAAGATCATCTAGTTCCAACCCTTCTGCCATGTGCAGGGACATGTCCCACTAGTTCAGGCTGCTCAAAGTCTTATCCAACCTAGTCTTGAACATATCCAGTGACAAAGCATCCAAGATTTCCTGGGCAACCCATTCCAGTGTCTCACCACCTTCAGAGTGAAGAACTTTCTCCTAGTTTCTAATCTAAATCTACCTTCTTCCAGTTTGAAGCCAAAATATAGGAGTTCTTTCAAATGCAGGAATTTGTTGGGGTTTTTAATTTCTTCCCAAGCATTTTCTATAGGCATTCTGCAGAAATCACAACAGAAAGATGCAGTTTATTCCTCTTACATGCACCGGAAATGCCAATAAACTTCCTTTCCACATCCACAGCAGGCTCAATAACCTTTATTGTCAGTGGCTCAGAGAACAGAAATTCATTAAATTGCTCATTTTCTCCAAGTAGTGATAACTCTAGTGCCAACAGTCATCCCTCGGTAATGTCAAAATATTGAGGAAATAAATTACACCAGTAAGCAAACAACAAGGTTTGGAGATAGTTTGCCCTGTGCAACATTTTTGAAAGAAATCACCCTTCTTTTTTCCCACCAGAAACATGGTGTTCACATTTACTCTCTTTTTCCTTACATTTGTCAAAAGAACAACACTTGCCAAGGAGAATTTAATAAGTGAAAACAGAATAATATTATCCATTTATTGATGACAGGGAAGGGTATTAAAACGATGTGTTCAAGACAGACTGTGGTTTAGCAAAGCAGGTACTACCAAGTGCCAGCTCTGTAAGATACCAATGCCAATTTGTGGGAGGTAGTTTTTCAGTAGTAGCATCTGGCTTTTTGGCAGTCTCCAGGCTGTTTCACTGACAGTTTCAGTTCCCTCGAAGTTGGTCACTTGGCTATGTCATTTGTTGAGTGAATAGTCTGCTTTGCTCCAAAAAGCAACATTTTACACCACCTCTCCTCCTGATCTGTAGCTCCTCTATTGTGACTTTTGCCTGTGATTTTCACCTGTGATTTTCATCGCTGGATAGCAACTTAGTCTGTGAGCAGTCTCACTGGTATCAGAAGGATTATTCAACAAAGTTATCCTGAAGAGAATTGTCAGCGTAGATATACTAGTGTCACCATTCCAGAAAAACCCTTTTCATAAAGGCAGAGATTATATCGACAAGAGTGTTCTTTTTTTTTCATTCTCAAATGAAAGAAGAAGCTGTATCAACTGCAAGGGTTGTTTTTGTCGAGGTTTTTTTTTCATGTGGACCTACACATCTGCTGCAGTGTTTTCCAGTGTAAGTATACCAATTTAGGGTTTCTGCCAGCACACCTCAGAATCCACACAGGTGCACTTGAAAATAATTGTAAACGTAGAATAACACAAAAAATAACAAAACAGAGAAAATCCAGTTCTAAAGGAACCATTTGTTTGCAGCAGACTAAGAGGATATTGTACACTGCAGAACAAGCTCTGTTAGATACCCTGATCCACAACACAGATACAGATGAAGCGCTTGGGTTCCCTCATTTGAGCTTCTGTTATGTATTTCTCCAGCTTCAGAAAATTCAGTCTTCATTCATACATACAAAGCAAACTCATCATAGGAAAATTTCCTTCATTGCTTTTTTTTTCTGCATTTGACTATTAGATCTATTCATTTCTATATAAAATAGAAATAAAAGCCATCACGGTATGAGTGGAGAGGAC
>JAAGNO010010849.1:0-13680 GCA_033439905.1 Ceryle rudis
ATTACAAACCCTCTTGAATAGACCTTCCCCCGCCTTCATATAGGCCTCCTCCAGGTACTGGAAAGTCACTATAAGGTCCCCAGAGCATTCTCTTAGGCTGAACAGCCCCAACTCCCTTAGCCTGTCCTCATATGAGAGAAATGTTCATCTCTTCTTTCTAAGTTAATAACAAATCAATGAATTAGTGTTGAGTATTTTCTCTGGTATTATCAATCTCACTTACCAAGTGTTTAAAAAAGCTTGTCAGTAGTGTTCAAGCTAATGAACTTTACAGGATGCTGCTACCAGCAAGGATCATCCACACAACTTCAAAAGGGCCTGAGTGAGGGGTTAGCAACTTTAACGATGACTTCCTAATGTTTTTCATTTTGACCCTCATCCGTTAGGATAATGTTGTTCATACTACAGCATTTTGCTATCAATATATTTGTAGGCTGGTGTAAAATAGCTGTGAAACAGTTCCAGATGCAAAACTGCTGCAAGGCCTTCAGTCTGGAAAGAGCTGCTATCTTTCTTGTTGCAAGCAAGTGCATGCACCACTGGAAATAGGTCAACACATGGCTTCTATGAAGAAAAGGTGGAGTGCATTACTGACTATGCTTTTATCACTGCCTAGTGTTAAGGGTCTATGAAAACAGAATTGAGTTTTATGAGTTAAATTGTCTAAAGTATAAGCAAAGTCAACAAGAAAACAGATCTTGGTATAGTTGTTAGTATTTTCAAACCATTGACTCAAAATTCCATGTCCTTGTACTAGTGTTTTGTTTTTTGTTTTTTTTTTAAGCTGAGGACAACTACTACATGCTACCACCAAAGACAAAACTCGCCCTCTGAATGCCACATGATTAAATTGCCGGGTCATATATACAAATTTGGAGTTATTCCCTACCTTTCTCTAAGGAAGCATCAGCCTGTGCTTTTGCCTTCTAGGCAGCTTGAAGTGCCAGAGTATTCAGCTACTATTGTACACAGATAGCCCACATCCGTGACCCAGTTGTTCCAATTTTGCTCCCTGTGGCTAGTTCCATCTGTTTAGACCTGGAGAAATAGACCAGTATGTTATTAATATCCTAGGGATTTGAGGATGCCTTCTGTATAAACTTTACTTGATGTACACTGCCTCATCAGCTTCGTAAATATGTTTACAAGTCTCTTAAATTCTCAATAAAATGCTGCCAGTGCAAAATACCAGTGCGAGATGCAGAGAAATGAAATGCTTAGGCATGAAACCTACACATCCCTACAAGCTCTGTGCTTTTTGATATTTGAGACTTTATACCATTTCATGCATTAGAGAAAGAAATGGGTTCCCAGTTGTTGATCATTAACATTGCTTAGTTGTAATCCCTCTTGCCTCTCAGTCCAACTATGTGGTCACACACACAAAAGAAAAAGACTTGTAAGTGCACATGCTCTGGGGAAGGTTTTCCCAGTAGGGTGCATAGTCTACACGATTTCCTTTTCTAAGTGTTAAATTACCGTCTTCACTTATAAATGACTGTGTTACAGGGATTGTACACAAAGGATGATGGCTCAGTCTCTGAATTGTTTAGCACAGACATTCTGGTTTTGGACAGAATTGCTGAAGTTAAGGTCTGTGTCCTCTGGGGTCTTCCTAATGACCAGTGAATCAGACGCTACAGTCTGCTAAGTCACAGGGAAAAAAGTGACACCGTATGTGCTTTATGAAGGTTAATCTGGTGGTTAAACTACGAAGTCTCATGTTTTTCCCCAAGTAAGACTAATCAGAAATATCTACTTTACATAGAGACACATTCTAAATATGCTATACAACGTACATGGTGCATGAAGGAACAGACACTTCAGACAGATGTACAAAATGATTTTGCTCATACAGCATGAGGATTGTCTCTTGTATTTCTAAGGGGAACGCTGCAGAAGAAATAATCAGAGATTAAGCAATCTAGTTTTAAACCCTGGCAAAGAGGTAATCATGAGACACTGGCTCTAAATTAAGCCACAGACTCTACATACTTAGAGAAAAAAACCAACCCAAAACCTTTCCAATTCTCTATTCTGTGCTTAATGAAGGGATAATACCCTCCTTACCAGGGTTATAGGATTAGATCAAAGTTAAAAAACCCAAACAATGACACAAAAATCTTAAATGGAAAATTCTTCAGACTTCTAATGAGTAATTGTAGGAATTGAAGTGCCAAATTCCAGTTTTGCCAGCCCAGCAGATTTGCTACACTTAACTCCTAGAAGAAATGTTATTACCAGTAACTTCCATAAACATTCAAAGTGACTCCTGTGTAGTTTTTAAATACACCACCACACTGAAGCATGAAGTCTTGGATGGTAGGTCACTGCTGTATGGGATTATCTCTCTGCTACTAGTGAAATTTAGGAAACCAGTACAGTTTCTATAGTAATCTTAAAATGATTGTCCATACTGGAAAACCTGAAATGCTTTTCTGAAGCAATGCAATGCCTGTTGAGTATGATCTTTGCATTTTCTGCTCTAATTTCAAGATTCCCCTCTTCATTATAGAGCTGGTAGAAGATAAAGACAGATACCATGTTATAGAGAGGTGTCCTGTCTCTTGAGATGGCTCTCAAGACCATCTCATGAAGGTAGAGAAACAGCAGAACAGTAAGTCCTGTACAGATCAAGAGCAGGTTGACTGCTGTGTTAAGTCTTGAGAACAAAATATTTTATTCATCAATAAAACTATAGTTTACAGTAGTATTTACTAAATAAATTATATATTTTTTTTACAAGAAATAAACTAAAATCAAAAATATTTCAAAGACAATATTTGTACACAACATAAGGCCTTGTTAAAAATAACATTTTTTTTCACCAACAGTGAAAATATACTTTAGAGGCTCATTTTTATATAGTATGTGCAGAGGTTTACCCTAACCCTTGTATGACATCAATTCCAATTTCTACTGATATGGACCTAAGTGATTAGAATTGAAGGGTCAAAATAAATGAAATTAATTTTATTCACCACTGTGCTTATTTTTAAACAGGTAAAGCAGATAATAGAATTTGCTTATGCATAGTTACAGAATGCATGCAGATGAAACCCCTAGAAAGCTGGTAAGAAAATAGCACTTTCAAATCCCCAAAATGTGATTGGCACTATAACAGAAAGCAGCCTGAATACACAGTTCTTCACAGTTCAGCAAGCAACAGCAGACGATGGTAGGGTGTGGAATGTTTAATGTAATTTTTGCCAAGTCCATCAATCCTTTCTGCAGGTTCTGACACTTAGAATAAGTTCAGTTGATAATTACTCTTTGTCTACTAGGCTCAGCAATTTCCTCTTTCTTAAATCAGGAGTGCAGAAAGTGCTCTTCATTAACCACGGTCGCTTCTCTTAGTTTTATTCTTCAGGTATTCTTTGTTACTGGAAATATAGAAATGACAAGTCAAGAGTTGTGTTTATATATTTTCTTACAAAATTATTATCAGGTTAACATCTTCTTTTTTTTTTCCCCTAAACAGGCTGCAGCACTGTTGGGCAGTGATTCTTCTCCTACCTTGCACCCTAATTGAAAGCATATGGTCTCTTCCTGTACAACAAGTAACCCCTGTGGTTCTGCAGACATTGCAGTACACTCTTATTACATGAAACAGAACCACTTGCTACTGCAAAATGCTGAAAACCCTGGCCATCAGAGAAGACAGCTCAAACTGAGAACACTCAGCAGTCCACAACAGTTTTTATTACATTGCAAATGGGGCCTTTGTTACTCAAAAGCGTTAGGGCAAAACCATCAGCCTTTATACATCATATATAAAAGTCCTGCTAGTGTCCGCATGATGCCCTTCCTCAGCTCAAACCCTGTGCATACATAAAAACTTTCAGGCACAGCTAATGTTCCAGTCAATGTCACAGCAATCCTTCTATTAAAATAAATAAATAAATAAATAAATCCCTAATAATGTTAACGCATTAGAGTTTTCTACAGTATCTTCTACAGAAGCAGTGGTTACATAATAAAAATAGTTGATCACTTCTTAGCATCTCTGTGGAGTCAGAGATGACTGGAGAGAAACTGTTCTTTGCTCCACACCTTACTAGTATGACTCATATTAAGGATAAAGTGAGAGCTGGACAAAATATTTCGGTAAATCGAATGCATCTCAGCTAATATATACAACATGGGTCAGGACACAAAACCAAAACAAAGACACCTGTAGGTACCATACTCTAAAACTTTACTAGAAAATACAACGAAGGCGTAAGTTCCCATGTGTTAAAACAAATTTTTAAGGTCACCTTTAAATCATACTTTGTGATACAGGCATATAATCAACCTTTAAATAGTTCAACAGATAGATCAGTTGTTCAACAACAATCTAATCTTGACAGTGAACAGCAACAAAAAAGTTCTCCAAAGGCATTTTTAAAGCTTATCTTAGAAAAAGGTGCATGTACTCATCCACCTTGTTGCTTATGAATATGTAGGTATCACAGGTCTGAATCCTACCCCCCCAAGTTCAGTAGATTAAAGCAGAATTCATCGAGTCAGACAGTCTGCTAGCAAGGTTAGGCTGCATGTGATTACTCATTTGTCCATTTCCCATGACATTTCAGAATTTGTGAGTCCCTCTTAATAGATGATTGATATCAACATCATATCAGCAACAAGCCAAATTAACACAAATCCTACAGGAATACAATTATTTAATGGGCTACTTGAGGTCACAGTTAACAAAGTCAATTCTGCATTGAATTGGCCACTAATACTTGCTACTGTCTTGTTTCGGTGGAAGCGGGATAGACAACTCCCCTAAGTGTGCTGGACCATTAAATTAGTAGTTATTAAACATATACTCAAGCACAGCTGGCTAAAGAAAAAAAGGTTAGTTATACAGCCTACAGAAAAAAAAACATGGGCATCAGACAAACAAGTGACAAACATGTTTCATCTAGAGATAAATGACAAACATGTTTCATCTCAATGTAAAACCAGACACAATCATGTTTCATCTCAACACAAGAAATTTTTTTTTCAGTATGAACAATCAATCACTGGAACAACCTCTGCAGAGTGCCCACTGCTGGAGGTTCTCAAGATGTGGTTGAACAGGGTGCTAGATAATGTCATCTAGGATCCCTTTCCCACAAAAGGTTGGGCCAGATGATGTCTCAAGATGCCTTCCAACCTGGGCTGTTCTACGATATTCTATGTTCAGACAAAAATCAGGAAACTCTAGAGATAAGAAAAATAAAGTATCCAGTGAACTTTATCGAAAAAGGAAACAACTGTGCCTGTGTGGAACATTTTTTAGAAGCCACATAAACAGACCTCCCTTTTTGACCCTTTCTCTCACAAAAGTCACAGACATTTATTTATGAAAATAGAGGGGAAATATTGCTAGAATATCAGAACTGTTCAATTTGTGCTTTAGGAAAACAAACCTTTGGAAAAAAAGCCAAGCTTAACATACCTCCCTCCTATATTTACACTGAGATTTTCAAAACGGCCTAAAAGGTGCACAAAGCTACTCTCAACTGGAACTGGAGTTGGGTCTCTACTGCCTTTATGTCTGTGGACTGTGAACTGTAGGTACCTAGAGAATTTTCAAAACACAGGTCATATGAAGAAAACCAAAGATGCAGATTTGCATTTCTCTTTCAGCAGTCAAATAAAGTGCTGACTAGGTATCAAAACAGCAAAAAAAAAAACCCCAAAAAACCCAAACAGCCCCAAACCCAAACAATTTTAATCATGTTCCAGGCACCACAATTGCACAACTCTTCAGAGCAGAAAGGGGAGCCCCTGCATGTACTTCATATTGAGCTCTACTTCAGTGACTTCAAAATCGCTGATGTTAACACAGAATTTTCCTCCCTGAGAAAATTTTATTTCTATATTGTGGAATATTCAACATAAAGAGGAAAGATTTTTTTTTTTTTCTTTCATTCTCCTATGGAAAACAAATAATAGGAAAAAAACCCTACCATTAGAGAAAAACTGAAAGGTATTTTGACATTCTTCATTATTAACACAGTAGTTAACAGGCACATAGATTCTTTAAGGATTTGCTTTGGCAAGGTACTTAAGCATATGTCTCATGTAAGAAATACCTCAATGAAGCTCAGAGTTAAGCATGTATTTTAGTCACTTACTGAGCCCTAGTCAAAGCAATTACATGCAAAAAAGCCCATCAGAAACAATTTGACAACTTACTAAGTAGACATCCAAAACTGAAGCATTATCATTTTCCATTTCCAGTGTGCTCTGTTCTGAAATCAAATAGATGGCACTGTCTTCTAAAGTGAATGTTGAACTCGAAGGCAACCCTTTACTGCAAAGAGAAGGGAAACTGCAGTTAACCAAATATACAAGCTACAGAGAGCTCAGTCACAGCTGAAAATTTTAAAATACTTTTCTCTCAACTGTAAAAGCTTCAAATACTTCAAAGGAAGAATGCAAACAGACATAGATGTGTTGTCAATGGCTAGATAACTGGCACCCCATATTTGACTATGTCCCCAAGCCACAGTTTCTATTTTTTCATTAACTAAAATTTTATCACAAAGTAGTACTGTTCCTGAACTGTAATACTTATTTAAAGAATCAAACTATGTCACAGTAAATGCGGGATAATTTTTTTAATTTCAAAATTATTTACTTCCAAACTACACATGGTGTAAATTTTGGCACCATTTCTTAATTCAAAATAGGGAAAAAAGATTGAGTAACACTGGATGTTCTCATGCAGATATGGGATCACTTGCAGCCAACAGTTCATAGGGGAACAGGGGACAAGAGCAAGAGTGTACAGCTCTGCAGGGAAGTGGTATTTACAGAGGAGGTGCACTGTATTATTTCATTCATAGATAGGATTTTTTTTCTCTGCTATCCAGAAAGAATGTGAAACTGCAAACGCATCAGCACAGGAATCTTGTTTTGTTTTGTAAACAAACTTGAAACCACAAAGCTGAAACTTTCAAAGGTGTTTTAAAGGACTTAGGTGCCCATTATCCCCTATCCTCATTAGCTGCCAGAAACTAACAGACTCCGGAGTCCCTTGAAATCAGTTTTGCAGACACATATTTTAAAAGTCCTTATCTGTTTAAATGAGATGAAAAGCGAACAGTTCTGCATTATAACTGGGTATGAAAACATGCGTATAGCCATCAGTCCAGAAATGACTCATTTACCCATCCCTTTGCAGTACTTCGCAGTTTAAGTATGTTTTAGATAGCATATAATTTCAGAAAGGGCAAAGCTAGCACGCAAAGCAGAAAACAAATTCAAATCCTCTGCAAAGTAATGAATCATGAGTCACCCTCATAACATATTAGTATGAAGTGCACAGCATTACATTTGCCACACTACAATGCTCCTTTTATTACAGAATCACAGAACGTTAGGGGTTGGAAGGGACCTCGAAAGATCATCTAGTCCTACTCCTCTGCTAGAGCAGGACCACCTAGATGAGGTCACATTGCTGGAACACCAGCAATGGATAATAATCTGAGAATCACACCAAGCTAGGAAGTTTCCTAGTGACATCCTTAACCCAAGCTGCAGGTAGACAGCAGACTTCCCTGTGAGAAAGGTCTGTCCAGCATATTGGACCCTCTGCTCCTCTCAGAAGTGAGCTGGCTACAGCTATAACCCTTTTTTTTTTCTTGTAGGTGTGGTTGTGATACTTGCAGTAGGCCTTTCTGATGTCAGACAAATCTCAGGTGTAGGTTGCCCACTGACTATCCTCATTTGGCTGGTCTGTCTCGACCAGAGCCTCATATCTGTTCTTCAGTGGCATGGGGGAGTGAGGCGGGCAAGGCCAGATTTTGTTGCCACAATGATGAACTTGCCTTCACTCTCCCCATCCAGGCCACTGTCTCTGGTCTAACAGGGGCAGGGTGCAGGGTCTTGCTGATTCTGGGTGCTTTCTGATGGGTGCTCCCATTTCTGTTTCAGGGAGGGCAGGGTCTGGCTCCACCACTCTATCTCCTGCTCAGCTCCCTCATGCTCCTCAGCCTTTCAGCTTCCTCTTGTAGCTTCGCTACACAGCAGAGGAGTTATTACACAGTGCAGAGAAATTATTACGTAGTGTATTAGGCATCTTTCCAATAGCAAGACTATTTCTTTAATCCCAAGGGTGACTTAGCTCCTACTGACTTTAATAGCATTCTTCTCACACCTGTTACTTGTATTCTATGGAGCAACATTACTGCCACATCAGTTTTCTGCCAATGCTTCATTTTACTGAAAGGGGAGGGGCAGGCAGGCAGGGAAAAAATGGGCTGTTGCCACGTTAGACTGTTTTATCATCTCCCACAAAATAAGCTCTGGCATGAAGGATACTACTCTTGGCAAAAGGGGAGGGGCAGAAAGAAAGAAAGCACAAAGATATAGTAATCTTACATAAAGAAAACCAGCAGTGACGGAAGACCGTTAAAGAGGATGAAGTAACACAGATGCCACTCCACCTTTTTTCTTAACAATCAAAGATCCACAACTTATTTGCAGAGAGCATTCTCCTTGCTGAGGTGACTTTCACACTGAAGAACTAAGAGATAAACTCTTTAAGTAAGAAAGACTCATCTCCTGCACAAGGAATTGTTTATTAAAAGCAGCAGTATAGGAAGACTGCTGCAGGACAGATCTTAAGTTTAATAACTGGAGGTTTTTCTCTATTTAAAAGAACATGAGCCATCCACTTTGGGAAGCTAATCTGTAATGTATGGAAGAGAAAGTGGAAATTTCAAGTCACTGCGATGTTAATTTGCAGAAGATGCAAAAAAATCGTCTCTCAGAGTAGCTCAAAAAGATAGATAGTTAGGGATTGCTAATTGTAAATATGAAAAATGGAGTGTTGGGCACAAGATCTTCAGTAGGAACAATTAAACTAGGCTGATTTTCTGCAGATTTGTAGCGTAGCAGAATTTTCATACATTTTAATCTAAGTATGATGTATGTAAGATCCTATTAGGTTTCTAGGGACCAAAGGAAAAAAATTACACTTTGTCAGGGAACTAGCATAACCAGGCAGGACTATCTAAAATGATAAGAATAAAAATTATACTACTGTTACTAAAAAATAATCCAAAGACTGCTGTCCTTCAAACCCTACAAAATTTTAATGATATTTCTGTCCTTCAAATTTTATTTATACTAAACTGAAGGCAGTTTTAGATATGAAAGACTTCTGTTTTCTTCATGGAAAAACAAATATGCCTCATCATAATATGTACACTTGCAAGGCAGCCTGCAGGACAGGTAGAACTCTTCAGTCTCCTTTCCAAGTGATTGCACTGCCTTTGAAGAATGGCAGGAACAATGACAGGTAGTACCAACTGACCAAGGCAGAAGTTTGAGCTGTAGTTTGGTTTTAGGAGTTTGGTGGTTTTGTTGTTGTTGTTTTTCCTCCTGCAGTGTGAAGAACAGCTCTTATAAGAATGTAATTATGAGCTTCTTTCATTTGGTGCCAGAATACAACTACCACGAGTTAGAATGAGCCACTGTGTCTCCCTTGTTGTGAAGACTTGTAATAAAAATAGGCTTTGATGTCTATCTTTGGATGCCAAATATACTTTACTGTAGCATATGCCACAGAATATTGATCCTCTAAATAGCTCTGCATTTGCAGTGTCCAATGTGTTTGGAAACTCTTACATAAGCTTTTGAAAAAATTAGCAGCTCATTGCATCATGAGTTTTGATCTTTAAAATCTCCGTATATAGAAGTTTGTCAGAAAAACAACGTGTAGGATAAATGGGGAGGAAAGCTATTGTTCCAAGGCACAACTCAATACCTACTGCTGCAGACAATCGGTCCTGCATACATATAAATGTGAACAGGGACAACAGGTTTTTACAAACCTGTTAATTAAATACAATAAATAAATATCATATAATCTCTAAAGCCCAACACTGCATTTTGTATTTATACATTAAATGTGTCTGGAAAGAAAAAAAAATGTAGGTCAAACATAGTAAAACTCCCTTGTAATATTTCACTGATACTGTTGACAAACAGACCTGAGAAAACAATAGATATGACTGATCTTCTAAATGCTGCTTCAAGTGAAGGAATCCAACAGTGAGTCTGTGCTACTACACTCACACTAATGGCAAACCATGACATGTGAATCAGTAAACATCACAGCAAGCACATCAATTTCACAATGGTCAACAAACACATACACCTTTGCAAGTACCAATTAAAATTATGACACCTGTCTTTTTTGTACTTGTCATATATATGTAGTTGAAAAGAGATGGTGTAAGCAATCAGAATGTAGGAACTCAGTCTAGATTAACTGAAATACTGAGTAATATCAGCCAAGTCCCCCGACAGGTACACATCAATGTCTATCATCCCTTGGAGGGAATATACACTTTAAGCTTGTCCTGAGAAGCTGCTCTGGATACTCCTCACTCGAAAAAAATAAGGTAATGAAATCAGACTTGTAAGGAATATGAAAAGCAGCAGGCAGAAGGACAAATTCAGTCAAGCAAACATTTGCTTATGTGTTGAATAACTATTACCACTGGAGTTTCATGTGCACATCTGTGTATTTAACTGAACTACACTTTTATATTTCAAGATGAAAAAAAAAGTATAGGTTTTCTTTCTACTTATCAACACCCTTCCCTTAACTTTCAAGAAGAAAATACCCCTGCTGGGTCTTCTAAAATAATGATCTTCGTCAGTGCTTTCTTGCCACCTCTCACAGCTGAAAATTACTCAGAATCTCCAATAAGGGCAAATATACTATGGTAAAATATGAAGTCTCTGGTTTTGCCATAGTTCCTTAATATCTATTCAGAGTTTCTAGCCTTTATATACAAGCCTCAGAATATCAGTGGGCAAGCAAATAGTTTACATCTGAGAATCAGTCAGCTCTCCTTGCTTTGCTGGAGTTAACGTTTGTTCTGGAGTTAATGTTTGTTCTGGGTTCTTACCTGCTATGTGGTATTTAATGTTGAATCTCAATACCTACACGAAGAAAATAATACATTAAGAGTAGTTTCACACACATAAAGCTATCTATTAGTAGAGCAGTGTTATAACCACACAGACTACTCTTATTTTTTTCTAGACTCATACATTATTAAGCATTTGGTAATAATTCAATGACTAAAATATTAAGTGTGGGTGGCTCAGAAAACTTTAAATGGAGAAAGATTGTATTCCTTTTTCAGGAAATTGAGATGCCTCACTGATCCATTAGTACTGGTAATAACCACTCAGTACTTGATACTAGGAACTAGATAATCCATAACCATTTACACTGAACTCCAGGATTACTCAGTATTCCTCTGGCTATGAAAGCAACTCAAATTACAACCTAGACTTCAATGAAAAACTAAGAGGAAAAGCAAATTTCAGCTTAATCTTTCCTAAGACTATGAACTCCACAGGATTGAGATCATCATACTAGATATATGTATGAGGCTTATACCACTGAATTTAGACATGCCTTAGTAAATTAATGAAACTGGTGAATAATCATCCAGATTTGCTTTACTCTTCACATTTGAAACCAGAGACAGAAATTTTGTGGTTTGCTATCTCTCTGGCCAAGCACTTACATGCCAAGAAAGATTCTCTCTTCTATTCATGCAAGCACTTCATAAAACAACTACAATAAACCCAAATAATTAACTTCTGACACCACTGAAGGGGGGGAATTCTGCTCATTTAGATGGCATTGTTTTCTTCTAATGCCATCCTGTATCATTAAAAAATATCAAACTGTAAGATTAAATGAAATATGTATTAAGCCTTTTTTCCGGTGCTTCTTCACACTGGCAGGTAGCACTGTCATGCTCCTTAAACCAGTCTTATTTGGTCTGCTTTTCTCTTAAGTTTCTTGCTCCGTTAACCTTGTTACAGTATCGTTTTTCCAACGGAGCATACTGGATAAACAAATAAACATAAATTGTTTATTTGATTAAGTACCACTGAACACTTTAAGAAATTATGTATTAGTATTTAGATATGTTATTAATTACTACAGTGCAAATCCTATAATAGGGAAAAAAAAATTACAGTACACATTAAATTGTACAGAGCTCTCCAGATATAATGAAACAGAGCTTCTACCAGCACATTAAGAAGATTTAGAAATAAGTCTTTTTTTTTTTTTTTTTTTTTTAATTAAATAACCAGTGAAACTGACATTTGCATGGAAATTCTACATAAAGGAGTAAAAAAAAATAAATAATTAGTCTCTTAACAGCAACACATGCTGTCAGCAGTTGGTAACTAGAAGTTCAAATCCCCCATTTTAACAGTTACTTTCTCCCACTCAGTAATGATCAGCCACAGTTAGTGTGCTCAACTGTGCGGTGGCCCTCCTCTTGCTAAAGCAGTCTGTTTTATCCTGGTTCTTAATTAAAAAAAGAAGCAAATTAATCACAGGAGGACTGGGAAAGCCTTGTTTTTTCTTTAAGTCACAATTACATGTTGCTTCAATGATAGTCAAATTTTCTTTCTTTCCAATGGGGATTCCCCAGTTCCTAGCATTATAGCATTCAAATATTTTTCTTCCACCTGGCTGCTTATTTTCATGAAGGTTGCATAAATTTAATCCACTTTGAATCTGATTCAGGCAAATTTGTTTAAGCTTCAGAAGCCAAAGGTGGCAGGTGAACAGAGAGAACATTTAAATTTAAGACACAGAACTTTGTTTACACAGAAAAACAGATAGGCCAAAGGTGTGATTAATCATTGCTTACAATGGAAAAACTAATACCTACAAAACCCTTCTACAGAAAAACGAGCATAGGATTTTACTTTTATTTTCTAAGCTGTCTTTGAAAAGGTTGTTTGATAGAATGTCAAGTCATGGGACATTTCAGTTTGAAGTTTCGATGTTTCAGGACTAGACATTTGAACTGTGTAAGAGAAAAAAACTCCACAACCCCTCAAAGTCTTCCAAAATTTCAAGTGGTCCACACTAATAAACAGCAATACAAATGTAAGGCAAAACAAGTGACTGAGAAATACACAGAAAAGCAGAAAGAACAGGAAAGAGAAGGCAGAAGTCCATACTACATATACATCTTACAGAAAAGAGATATAGAAGGCATAAAGAGAAGCACAAATTAGATTTCATATAGATTATTTTCCTAGGTTCAAACGTATCAGAATTATTCAGCAGTTCTCCTTTATGTAACCCGCGGTATCTTGACATTGCTCTAAAGACAGAGCAGTGTAGTACCCTTCTATGCACTGTGTGATTTTGTTTGGGTTTGTGACTGGAAGCCATGACACCTGCTGAAAGATACATCTGAAAGAGACTTTCTGTTTTATTTTGAAACTTCAGTTTAAAACATTTCCAGAAGCACTTGTAAAGGCGTTCACCTCCTTCAGCTCTTTGGAACTGTAAAAGAAATGTCAACTGAGACAACGGTCGTACTGCTCAGAACATTCAGATTTCTCATCTTTAATTTAATTCATCAGTGCTTACTGGGAAAACTTTGCCTGGAGGGGGAAAAAAATCTGTTATCCCTTCTTTTATAAAAAAAGTGCCTGATATAATATATAAATATTACATTCCTGAGATAAAGCAAATAAACCCTTTCAAAGAAGTGTATTTGGAGTCAAAAATGAACATATGTTGTGATGGAAAACAGGCCTTTTAGGCACTAAAATATCTCTGCACCAAATATAAATTTACTTGAGAAGTAGAGAAATCTTAAAAAAAAAAAAAAATAGAAGCAATAA
>JAAGNO010010850.1:0-19388 GCA_033439905.1 Ceryle rudis
GCTGAGGCGCCGCGGCCGTCGGGGCGGCATCGCAGCGGCCCCGCAGCTGCGCGGAGGGCGCTGGAACCTCCTGGCGGTCCCACGGCTGAGGGCAAGAGCTCGACCAAAACGGTGCGTGCGCCCTCGGGACTAAACCCGCTGCTCCTTCCGAGAGAGCCCCGGCGGTGTCTGAAGGACCCATCCAGGCAGAACTGGTACCAGAGGAGACCTCAGTCCAGGCAGCAGCTGTAGGCAGTATACACAGTAGGTCATGGAACACAAGAGTGACACCCGAGGACTGGAGGAAGGCCAGTGTCACTCCAGTCTTTATAAACGGCAAGGAGGATGACCCAGGAAACTGCAAACCAATGTCTCACCTCTATCCTTGGAAATGTGATGGAACAAATTGTTCTGGATATCATCTCAAACCATGTGGAATAAAAGAAAGGTATAAAGGTGAACATTGATTCACAAAGAGGAAATCATTCTTGACCAATCTGATAGCCTTCTATGATTCATAGCTGGCAGTTCAGATGAGGGGAGAGCAATCAATGTCATCTACCTTGACTTCATCAAGGTTTTTCACACTGTCTCCTGTAACATCATAGGTGTTTAGGAAGTCTGCGTTAGATGAATAGACAGTGAGGTGGACTGATTGCTGGTTAAGCGACAGAGCTCAGAGGGTTGTGATCAATGGTGCAGCGTTGAGTTGGAGGCCTGTCACCAGGGGTGTTCTGAAGGGATCAATACTGCGTCTGGGACAGAGTGTACCCTCAGACAGTTTGCTTATGGTACAAAACTGGGAGGAGTGGTTGACACACCAGAAGGCTGTGCTGCCATCCAGTGTGACCTGGACAGGCTGGAGTGTTGGGCAGAGAGGAACTTAATGAGATTCAACGAGGGTAAATGCACCTGGGGATGATCAACCCCATGCATCAATACAGGTTAGGGATAGACCTGCTGGAAAGCAGCCCTAAGGAGAAACATCTTGGAATCCTGGGAGACAAGAAGTTAACCACGAACCAGCAATGTGACCCTGTGGCCAAGAAGGCCAATGGTATCCTGGGGTGCATAGAGAAGAGTGTGACCAGTAGGTCAAGGTACATCATCCTCCCCCTCTATTCTGCCCTGGTGAGGCCACATCTGGAATACTATGTCCAGTTCTGGGATCCCCAGTTCAAGGGAGACAGGGAGCTACTGGATACACTCCAGCAGAGAGTAACAAAGATGATTGGGCAACTGGACCATCTCTCTTATTAAGAAAGAAAGGTTGAGAGAGCTGGGACTACTTTAGCCTGGAGAAGAGAAGGCTGAGAGGATGCGTCATTTGATACAGTTCTGCTCCCTGAGTAATGAACTATACCACTAGAATAGCCTGAAAACAAAATACCTTTTCGTAGCTGTGCATCTCACCTGCTGACTGAGCTGAAATGTTTTACTTTCTGCCTCCCATCCTATTTTTGAAAAGTAATATTATTATTTTCCTTTATAAAATGTTTTACCACACCTTAATGAAAACTAATAGGATCAATGAAAAGTCTGTGAGGATCCAGGCTATTAGTACTGGTCTATAAATATCAGAGAAGACTTTTGGTTTAATTTGTATTGTGGGTTTGATGACTCATATGAAAAAGTTGCAAAATAGGCCATGATTTTTACCTGTTTGTGGATGAAAAAATTACAAAGAATTTGGAGCCTGGGTGGTTTTGTTTGTTTGTTTGCTTTCACTTTACACCACTAAGAAAGTTTTAAAGGATTTAATTGAGCTGACTTCCATTACCTTTCTTAAAAAATCATGTTAATTTGCATACTGTTTAAACATCTCCCATGCCTTTCTAAATTATGCTTAATTACAAGGGCTGTTTCCATAGTTACAATTTATATCTTAATTTCATAGTAGATTTCTTTCCACTTACTGAACTCATTCCATTTATCTACCATATTTGTTATTTGAACTACACATAAACTTCAGGGGCACTTATCTCTTACAGCTTTTGGGAAGGAAAAAATGTATTAAGATAGAGATTAAAATGTTTAGTATGCAGCTAGTTCAATTACCATGGAATGTCATTTAAACTTCTCTCTATAATAGAGATACAGGACTTTGAAGAGAGTCTATAAGAAAATAAGCCAAAGAATCAATTAGATTCTCCTAGAATTGAATAGAGTACAATAAGCACTGTTTAAAATGTGTAATACTTTTTAACTAACAGCCATAATTTTTACTAGGTTTGTGAAACACAGATAAGTCATGGAGGCATTTAAAACACTTATAAACAATTGTAATGCTTAAAGAAGCCCATTAATATTTTAATTAAAGTTGAAAAATGTTGTTCATTTCTCTTTATTATGCTTATTTCTTCACAGAGGGCAGACTTCGTGGCTGTTACTTTTTTCTGTATAGCACTTCAGATCCATTTCATGCATCAGCCGTGTAATTAAGTCACTTGTGCTCGTCTTCCCTGAAATACTTAACTACACTTATCGTGGAATTGTTTTGCTTCTTTGTAGCAGAGATGAACTAATAGACTTTTTGAAACTGTAAGATAAATTATGTGGAGGATATTCTGCTCCTTGGCATTCCATACACACGCACACACACACACATATTTGTTATACACATGTATTATACACATGATTTGTCACATGCTTTTGGACAGGTTTTTTTTTCAGTTATTACCATTGAGTGATCACCTTTAGCAGTAGCATTTAAAAAGCAAACATTTCCCCTTCAGAGTTCTCACATACAGAAATTTCTCCTTTAGTGCAAAGGTATTTTTCATTCCTGTGGTTTTTTTTTTTTTTTAACCTGGTCTGAAACATAAGATAAATACTGTGCAAACTAAGACAAAAGTTATGTTGGCATGTTACAGGTTTGGGGTTTTTTTTTTGGGTTTTTTTTTTGATAAACTTATAGTCCTGTTAGTTCATAAGTCCTGCACCGCACCAATTTTTCTTTTGCAACTAATACTCCTATTGGTCTCTTGTCCCAAGTCACATCTGACAGGGCAAGAGGAAATGGCATCAAATTGCGGCAGGGGAGGTTTAGTTTGGATATTAGGAAAAACTGCTATACCGAAAGGGGTATAAAAGATTGGAACAGGCTGCCCAGGGAAGGGGTTGAATTGCCGTACCTGGGTGTATTTAAAAGCCATCTAGATGTGGTGCTCAAGGATATGGTGTAGTAGTGGCCCTGGTAGTGTTAGGTAATGGTTGGACTTGATGATCTCAAAGGTCCTTTCAAACCGTAGCTATTCTGAGATTCTGTGATTCAAGATGTGGGTTTGGGTGTCAATAAATAGCATCCATAAGCATGCTTTTCCCTTGACCAGTTGAGGGTGAAGGGATGCAGAGGCTTTGGGCATGTTCTGGGTATGTCACAGGAACCAAACTAAGCCCTGTCACTTTCTTCCAATTTAACACATTGAAGTCTTTCAATAGCTGTTCTGTATCAGTAACAGGTACAACCACTCTATGGGAGGTTTTGGTACTATATGTTCTAGAAATAAGGGAGGACAGTTCTTTCTGTTCTGGCTGATAATAAAGTAATGCTCTAACATTGTGACCTAAGGTCTTTTCACATGGTATTCTCTCAGCTATTCTCATTCTCATGTTAAAGAAACATCCTTATTAAGAAGAGTGTTGGATATTAGAATAAACTGTATACATGCAGTAGTTTCACCATGATGAGAACATATCAGATTTCCTGGGGAGGTGTTAAGTTTATGTTTGCACTGAGTGAATGCTTGAAATCATCAAAGTTGATAGAATGTACAGAACACTAACCTACATACACTATAGATTTGGAGCATTCCTTGAATATGTTGCATATACAGTATGCCTAGGATATCTTTACACCATCATTATGTGTAGGGTTTATGTTTGTAGTGAATTTATCACAAACATTATACTTTTGAACAATTTTAAAATAAAAGCCACAGTTGGCAATTAACGGGAGAACAAACCGAACCACCACCCCACAAGAAATGGAGTGGTGAACTTGATAAATTAACTTTGTAAGTTTCTAAAAGATTCTTTTTCTTGATCCATATTTAACATTCACATGGTCGGTGTTATATTATTAAGCCTGACTTCTAAAAGACTGTTGTGTTAAACTATTCTAGCACAATTGCAAAGGAATCTCAGTGCAGTTGTACAGTAACACTTCTAAAAAAAAAAAAAAAAAAAAACCCTAAAAAAATAGGCTATATATGTCAATTTATTTAGGGTGTCCTTAAGTGTGACACTGACTAGACATGACCTGGCAGCTCACTTGTGAATGACACATTTCTTCTAAGGCTGTGTATAAAACTTTTACAGCCTACTTCATCCTTATTATTACACAGTCATAGGAACCAGCTTTAAGGTTAGTTATTTATTTCTTAAGTTTGTATACACTGAATTCAGCTTTTGACAGTCCTTGCTGTTTGACAGTGCAATGCTGAATTAGTCAAGGATGCTGGAAAAAGACAGAGATGCCAGACTTTTAATAGAGATTAGTCATTGTTAAATAATGGTTTAAGACCAATCTCATACTTGACTAAAAAGTACACTATGAAAACAATTTCATGCTATCCATCTTAGTTTGAAAGTGGAATTGTTAATAGTTTTCTTGTCTCCTGAATACCAAAACCAGTTGGGGTACCCTTTAGATAGCAGTGTTGTATCCTCCAATATATCTGCAAAATGGTACTACAGAAGTCTCTGGTTGCACAGCTTAAGGTGTGAATTCTGCATTTTCCCCTTACTGCTCAGTCATTCAACAGGGAGCTCTTGTGCCCTGAGGCTTAGTCTTTAGGGAATGTAGAGAGTGAGCCTTCTCTGTGATCACCCAACTGGTAACCTTGTGTAGTTCCAGAGGCGAAATCAATCTAGCCACAGCTAGACTGTGTTCAAGATGGATCTAGAAATGAGATGCTACATAATTTTTTTCATAGTATGAAATAACTGCCTGAGGTCAAAAGGGTTTTGTTGCACATTGTTTGTAGATGTAGTCATCATGACATTGTATAAAATGCTTTAGTTTCCAGCATAGCAGCAGTATTTATTGGTGTTCATTTTCCTCTTTATTCAGGCAGTCATTGTATGATATGTTTAAGAGACCTTTCCCTCTTGGAAGTACCTGGATTCTGCTTTAGGATATACCCAAGTCAAAAAGTAAAGCAGTCCAATCTCTAAACTGCCTTGTAGCCAGCAGGGAGTAAAGGGGAGACAATTTTATCTAAGGTTGGCCAAAGGCAGTGAACAAAACCAGTGCATGGATTATTTTGTTGTCACAGCATCCATAGCATTCTTAGAATTATACACTTGCTAATGATATTATGATTTTGTCTCAGTTGTGATGTGTGGTCTGAAACTTTTTGAAGATAAATGAGGCATTCTCACTTATTATGATGGTTTTTAAATTGCTTACATTTCCAGTTACACTTGTGATTACATTATAAAAAGGCCATATTTCTTCTCCTGAGTCCTGAAAATGAAAGTGGAAGAGATTTCTCCAAGGTAAAAGACTGTAACTGATAACTTTCCAGAGTAAAGCTTTGCAGTTGATACTTTTATCCTTCACAGAGCTTCATATGACCTTTAAGAGTACATAGTTTATAGAAATACAGGTGTGGTTAAATTCTATTTCATTTCTTCTTCCTTGAGCTTTTACTCCCAGATTAATTTTTCCTGTATTGACAGGGTTTGAAAGACATCATATTGAATAGACTGTGGCATGAAATTTAAGCAACACCCTATACTCTTTATCATCACTAAATCTAGATGACTGCATAGTTAAATGTCACTCTAAATCACCTTTTTTCATATTCCTTTTCTCTGTGTGTTCATGTAATGCCCTTCTGCTCTCTCTCTGAGTGAGCAATATACCGGCAATCGAGTATACCAGTGGGTCAAAACCTATTTATTTTGCCTAAGTCAAGACTGAACATTCCTTTTAATGACTTGCAACAAGTCTCTTTAATTGACAAAATGCAAGCGATATGATTTAAAGGTCTTATGTTCCTTAAATTGGATAACCCAAGGAAGGATAATCCATCAAATACACTATTTGCTTTAAATGCTCCAGAACTTTATTGCTTTTGGTTTGATCTTAATGTCACACAAGAAAAACAACTGAAAAGTAATATTTTCAGTTAACTCTAGTACTGCTTTGAAAAATCCTTTATCATATAGTAATTTCCATGCACATTAATTAGTTATAGTTCTTTTAATGATTTTTTCCCCAATGCAGTGTCAAAAACTTGAATGTTATATGTAGAATACATATTTATTAAGGTAGGATCTAACATCATGAAATACTTATATTTGATTTATAAACTGTTATCTTTCCAACTTACTTTTCATTGCTGTAAGTGTAGAATGTCTGGAAATTTAGGTGTTATTACAATAAAACTGAAGAGGAGATTTGACTAGGAAAAGTAACAATAGTGTTTTCTAAATGGTAATCCATGTTGTGGGTTAGCCCCTGCAGGCAACTAAGCCCCATACAGCCACTTGTTCTCTCTCATACAGTAGGATGGGGAGAGAATTGGAAAAGTGAGAAAACTCATGGGTTGAGATAAAGACAGTTATAATAAGTAAAGCAAAAGCTGCACACAGAAGCAAAGCAAACCAAGGAATTCATTCAGTACTTCCCATCAGCACGCAGGAGTTCAGCCATTTCTGGAAAAGCATGGTTCCATCACATGTTAAGGTTTCTTTGCAAGGCAGTTGCCATAATTCTGAATGTCCCCCCTTCCTCCTTCTTTCCCACAGCTCTTAGTTTTGAGCATGATTTCATATGGTATGTGATATCTCTTTGGACAGTTGGGGTCAGCTAGCCCGGCTGTGACCCTTCCTAACTTCTTGTGCACCCCCAGCCTATTCACAGGTGGGGTAGTATGAGCAACATAAAAGTCCTTGATGCTGTGTAAGCATTGATCAGCAGTAGCTAAAATTTCAGTGTGTTATCAACATTGTTCTGGTAACAAATCCAAAACCGTACCATATGAGGTACTATGAAGAAAATTAACTCTATCCCAGTCAAAACCAGTACAATCTCATACATGATACTGTATGTAACGTCTTGAAAATGAAGTACTTGCTTAACCTAGCAACCCATTCCAAAACTCTCTGCCAGAGACGCCTGAAAAATTACAATCCAGAGGAGAGCAGCAAAGGTGGTGAAAGGGCTGGAAGGAGCATCCTGTGAAGAGTGCCTAAGGACTTTGGACTTGTTGAGTCTGGAGAAAAGGAGGCTGTTGGGAGACCTTATTGCTCTTTACAGCTTTCTAAGGAGGGGAAGAGGAGAAAGAGGTGCTGATCTCTTCCTCCAGGTATCCAGTGATAGGACACATGGAAATGTTTCAATGCTGCATTCAGGGGAGGTTCATACTGGATATTAGGAGATATTTCCTTATTGAGATGTTGGCCAAACTCTGGAACAGGCTTCCTAGAGAGGTGGTCAATGCCCCAAGCCTGTCAGTGTTTTAAGAAACATTTGGATAATGCCTGTAATAACATGCTTTAACTTTTGGTCAGGCCTGAATGGGTCAGGCAGTTGGACTACATGATCATCGGAGGTCCCTTCCAATGAAGTACTCATTCCATTCTATTCTATGGCTTCTTTTTGAGAAATGGGACCATTTACTTTCTCAAACAATGTTTTATTATTATTTGTCCACATTACAGAAGCGCTCAAAGCATTTCTGTTGTGAAACAAGGGTCCAGTAAATGAGCTTCAATCCAAGTATGAGACAATCAGATAGTCATCTCCTCACGAACACACAATCTGTCCAAATGATGTTAAAATATAATTCTGCTTCTGCAGTTAAACAAAAAATTTTACTTACCAGCCAGTGAGGAAAAATGGAATAATTGTTCTTAAAATTTAAATAAGATGTAAAGAGAATCACAAGTTAGTTATTGCTCAGTTCAAAGTAGGATTTTTTTTTTTCTAAACTTTTGCTTCTCTAATTTTATTGCTTGATATATATATTTAAAATTTTAACTTTCTTCTGCATTCAGCTGTTTTTATTTCTGGAGCAGAAATAAAGATATGTAGCACTTGTGAAAATCTCAGCTACAAACTCTCTGTTCTATGTACCACCAAAGTCAATGGCAGGTTTTCTAAAGATTTAACCAAGCTTTGGGTCAGGTTTTATTTAGAGATTCATGAAGATGGACTACCTGTTTGGCAAGTAAGTTGCATCTACCTGCTTCAGATGAGGTGAACTCAAGTTCAAAGGCTAATCAGCAGTCCCTAAACCAAATAACAGACACCTTCTAATGGAGACCTTCCAGTATTTATCAATATTCCCTCTTGTCCGCCTGGCCCAGCATTGTTCTTGAAAACAAACTTGAATTCTGAGAAACTGCTAAAGAAGAGGAATGCCTCCCTTTTCTTCCCAGACCTATCCTCTCATTCTCCCCTCCAGAATTTCCCTAGTTGATATGACAAAGTTATTGAAACTTGGCAAAGTCATTAGGAAGTGCAAATAAAACTCCGTAATGAAAAACATTAGACAACGCTAACAGATGGAGTTCAGTGATCCAGCTGTGAAAATATGTGAATTGTTTTACTGCTTTTGAAAATCTATTTGAATTCTTATATTTGAAGATCTGTATGATAACTGCTGTCTTGTAGTCACATCACATTCTCTGCCCTTCTCTTGTAACTTTATTTTTCCCCCAGGAACAAAAGTGCTTAGTTCTTTGTCCAGTTCTGACAGTTCAAGTTACTTAAAAAATCAATTAATTTCAAAAAGTTATGTATTTCAAAATACCAGGCCTCTGCTTCAGATCATAAGTACTTTTCTGGTCATAGACACAGTCTTATTATGCTACTGGTTAAGGAAAAAAAATGTCTAATTGAGCCAAGTGGCTAATATTGAAGTTGAAATGTTACTTTAAGAGGCTAAGAAATGAACAGGTCCTTAAGGAGCTGCAAATAGTAATTATGAACTGTGTGTCTTTGTTTCAGTAGAATATAGGATAAGGAGCAAAACTGAGACTTGGCCTCAAAGCAGCTGTCATTAAAGTTCACTTCAAGAAAACAAACTTTCTCTGTTCCATGCTTCAGAGTGATGTTTGTAACCTTCACTGCATTTAACTGCAGGTTTTTCAAATTCAATTGACAAAACTGACATCAAATTGACGAAGAGAGTACTTTATCTATTTTGAGATGGATTTTTTTTTTCCCTTGATCTTTTAGGAAAGACATACTTCATGATAAACCATCTCATAAATTCACTTTAGCCTATTCATCTTTTGCTATAATATTTTAAAGGAAGTGACATTTAAGGAGTCATATCTTATCTGCCAGCAGAAATGAATTAGTTGAGGATGTACATTGAGCAGTTAATTTATAAAGGCCTACCTGTATTACTGAAGAAAGTTGACTATCATTCAATGTAGCTATGTTCCTAGTATTAACAGGTGTATAAGGAAGTGTTTCTTATTCTTAATGCATTAAGTTTCAGGTATCATTCAACCTAATTCTCTTTTTTCCTAACAGAGAATTAGGATATGTGTAGGCCTTCAAGATAATAGCTGTCAATTTTCTTAGATGTATAATGTATTGAAGAAAGAAATGGGAATGTATGACTTGAGATTTTCAGTCACTTGTGCCATGTAGAGAAAGGATGCTGTGGCAGCTGATAGTTGTGTCAGAAAGAACAATAAAAAGAAAGCATGAATTGTGCATACATGCATAGGAAGTGCTGCTACATGTCTGGTTTTTTATTCCACCTTGTAGAATAGAAATGTGACATTATTTTTACTTGAGTGGCTTCTACTGCAATTTCTGTGCTATTTGATAATCTAAGCCCTGGAAGCTGAAATAAACTGAGGTCGCACCTGAAGTTCTGCCTACTCAACTCTATGTGAAGGTCATGATATAATCATGTCCATTTTCTGCATATATTTTATATATATTAGAATTGAGAAAAATAGTCACATTAACCTTAAAGTATTTAATAAATCTTTAAAATGTGGAATGATAGCTACATGACACCATTCATTTACTTTGCTTTGTCTTACACACAATAGTTGAGCTGTGTTTATTGTCTCTGTAGTCTTCACCTCCACAAAATAAACCACTTTTATTTAAAACATTAAGGCCCAGCTGACTAGTGGAAACTCATTAAGATGCCTGGAACATAATCCTTCTTGAATGTGAATGTGAAAAATCTGGCACTTGATGGGAGGGTTTATGGGATTTCTGAGGGGGTTGGTGTTAAAATTCCTCATCCTTACAAATTGTCATTTCTTTTCCCCTGCTAAGATAAAATCCTGCTTCCCAACACACCTTTTACATGACTTTGAAATTTTTTTACAGGCAAGTAAAGTTATCTGTCTAACGGTGTTTATTTGGTATGGTAGGACAAACAGGAGAAGTAGCTAGGCTTTTTTAAATGGCAAAGTCCATTTAAGTCCTATCTCTGGTAGGTTTTGGGGACATGCATTATCTTACTGGCTAAATATTTCCCTTCACCTCCTACAGTCTTCTGTACCCGCACACATACTTCTTCTTGTTTAGGGTTTGCTCATAACCTGCAGTGTTACTAAAAGCCAGGATGTACAACTCAAGACTGAGCAGCAGGCTAATTGTTTTCACTACAAGAGATACAAAATAATTTACTAACTGGTATTAGATTTTTCCACCTATCTGTTCTGATTTCCATGCAAGAAAAAAAATGGTTATTGCGTTCTGCAACTGAGTACCATTTGTTACTGGCCGAGAGGATACCTATATACTGCAAAGCAACATATTTTTTATTGTATTGTATGCTTTAGCAAAACTATTAAATGACAAAATCAGACGTCTTTTTTTTTTGGGGATAACATTATGTGATGATTATACTAAGTAATCTGTAGTAATTAATTTCTAGGTAGCACACACATTCTGAGTGCCCCAATAGAAGCAACATTGTTGGGTGTTATAATAGGTAAAAAATAGCACATTACCCTAATCAAAGTACTTCAGTATTGACCTTCAACAGAGTAATAAGAAGTGGTCAGATCATTGATACTGTAGGTTACTTGCAGTCTAAATTAAAGGGAATAAAATTTTCCAGCGCAAGATGCCATCCTTGTTTCAGCCTGTCAATACTGTAGAGAGCTCTGGGAATGCACCTGCCAATGTTAAGTAATTTATGCCAATCTGAACCTACACTGAACAAATGTGTGCCAAGGTCCTTTCTGTCATTAAAAAATTCTCCATGCAACTGTTGGCAGTGAAGTGTTTGAGCTACCTCCCCTGTTTGAAGAAGCCATCTCAGAAATGAGCAGCACTCCAGCAGTGGTGCAGAGAGTCTGTGGTTAAATTACCCACAGAGTATGTTCATAGAGTCATGGCTAAACTACTTCTGGTATTCGAGCCAGCTGGTTTACAGCAAACTCTGGTATCCGTGCTACAGTTAAAATTGCCATGTGAGGCCATGATGCTATGACAAGCAGATCGTTAAGGCAGTAATTTGCAACAACGACATGAATTTTTGTGACTTTTTTTTTTCATTATACTACTTGATCCATCTGAAAATAAAGCCCAAGCTATGTGAAATTTTTAAGAAAAAAAAAAAAAAGAGAAAAAAGCACATCACCATTGTGGTTTACACAAGTCTCTCTCTATATATATAATGCTACTTGTAAATTATCCTCTTTTTTTTGCAGGTGTCTGAGAGACTTTACAGACATGTATTCATATTTAATTGAATATATCAGTAGCATTTTATTGAGTCAATTCCAATTTCCATCATTTGATGGTTTTATTATGCTTATTTAGAAGATGTCTTTGCATTATCTAGGTGTGGAAACAACTTAGTAGACCGCCTTTTTATATCTTATTAGCTGCTCCCCTGCTTGATGTGTATATTTCCATTGGTGGCAGCCATGGTGACCGTTTATTACTTTGGTGTGCTGATGTGTGTTGTATTTAGAAAAATCAAGGACTTCTTTACATAGATCTAAGATACCTTTCTGCCAGAGTTTCAATTGCTGCATTTCTGTTATTGATTCCTGGCATAGTGTACATGAAGGGAGGGGACTGGTCTTATTTTCCCCACATTTCTGTTTTTTCTCTTAAACTGCAATCACCTGCACTCCTGCGTAAGATTTTGTAAACTGACAGAACTAAAGGAAAGGGTGATGCAATTTTGTGATAGTTATTACTGAAATGGACCTTGTGGCTGAATTTTGTTTATTATTGCATTGGATTCCTTCAAGGTTCTACAGAATTTTAGCTTTGTGGGGGCTTTTTGTTGTTGTTGTGAGTGTTTTTTGTTTGTTTGTTTGTTTGTTTTTAAATGAAAGTGAGAATTAATGGTTTTGGACATCTGTAATAGACTATTCAGACTAGATACTGCCCATTCAAGTAACCTGATTTTAAGGCAGAGACCTTTTATAAGCTGTTCTTTGATGTATTTGCCAACTGCATGTTTGACTAACATTCAGACTAGCAGACTAACATTTTATATTTGGTGGTGACCACAGTTAAAAAGAGTGTTTTTTCCATACAAATGTTATTTGAAAGTACTTCTTAAAGATCCACTCATATTGCAAAAAGAGCTGTGTTTAGATATTTGGCAGTGACATTAGGATACAGGTGAGTAAACCACGTTAGAAGTATATATCTGAATATAAATATCTGTCCTATCTTGTCTCAATCAGCTGTTTTTTTCTAGTCTGTAGAGGCCTGTATGATTTCATTGCTGGTTGTAAAGAATGTCTTCCAACTTTGACCACTTCTTTTCACTCCTCTAAGTTCTATCTGCTCTGCTACATCCTTTTGAAGGTGTGGGAGAAAATACAACTGCACATAGTTTAAGGGTAGCGAACACCAGGAACTTTAAGTCTGTAAAGTTCCTTCCTAATTATCCCTAAAACCTGATTTGCTTCTTAGACTAATGCTGGACTCTGAATTGTTGTTTCTTTGTCTGTCATAGTCTAAAGCTTTCTTCTTGAATGTCAAGGGCTAGTTCAGGGAGCATAATTTTATGTCAGGGTAGCATGGTTTGATTTTTGGTCTGTGACTGTTCCCTTCACATTTACCTGTGTTATATTTAGTCTTCCACTGAATCCTGCAGAAGTCCTCTGCACTTCTTGACAAATGCCTTTTATTTTTACTGTTCTGAACTACTTTGCATTATCAGCAGATGTTGTGATGTCACTCTTCTTCTTTCTCAGTTTCTTTCCCAGTCTATTCAACAGCACACATTCCCATGGAATCGCACTGGTGACCACCTCCACTGTGAGAACAGGTAGTTTGCTCTCACTTCTGGTCTTTTCACCAACTATTTATCCATGCAACACCTTTTCCTCCTATACCATCGCTACCTTTTTTCCTAAAGAACCCTTAGTGAAAGCTTTCAAATAAAGCCTCTTATAAATTCAGGCTGACTCAATTATTCATAGGCTTCCTGAAAGTTTCAGACAAATCCAATGGTTCTGTGACACATCATTTTCCTTTAAAAAAACCACCTTGTTGTCTCTTCCCTAGTATATCATATATAGTTAGGTGACAAGACTTCTTTATTTATGCTTTTCATTATGATTTGTTTACTGTGAATGTTAGGCTTAGAAACATGTCATTTCTTGTGTCTCTTCAGCTATTTTCCAGTTCTCTGCTACAAAAACAGTTTCAGGGAAGAGGTTAGTAGTTTAGCTATTTCATTTTTTAGATCCCTAGGTAATTACCACCTGGCCTTGGCAGTTTGTTTCCTTTCTTTTTATTGATTTCTTCCACAGCCTCTCCCGCCACCACTTCATCTCCTATTCTGCCCCTTCACATAAGAAAAAGCTCAACAAGAACAAATACAGACAACTGTCTCCCTGGTATATTTTCTCTTCTTAAACAACAGCTTTTATATTGGGATCTTTATTCTCCTTCCTGACTCTCTGGCATGTTGCTTTAGCGATTAGACATCATTAGTCTAATCTGGAAACTAGAAAATGAATGTGTGGGCTTGCCCAGTAATAAAGAAAACTTTTAAAGGCCTCTGATATTTTAGTGTGGAAGTGTGTAAGTACTCAGTAGGGCTCCATCAACAACACATACCTTTAATGTCTACACTTAATCTCTGGTTATTGATTTAAGGGAGAAAAATAAGATTCTCCATAGAGACGTAAGAGAGTTATTTTGCATGCCAGAACTCATATGCTGAACATTTTCTAATTGTGTCAACTACTAGAAACACATAATATATAGGAAAAAATCTTCTAATAAACTTGTTAAAATTGGTCACCTCTGTAGTTATCAGGAAGAATGCCTTGCAGGTTGCATACTACCAGATATCCCTGTTTTTATAAAAGAGAAGTTTGTCTCAGGCAAGATCTACTGTTAACTCATATGATTTTTTGTTACAGTTGAGAAAATTACCATCTTCTTTTCTTTGGTGGCTTAAGACCTTATGCAGTTTATGTGACATATAAAATAGCAGTTGTAAATAGTGTTTTTATTGAGGCCCTGTAGTTAATAATAAGTATGTGTTTGACAATATAAATAATTAATTCTTTTTGTGTATGACTTGGAGCATGTCTATGAAGGGAATTGTTTGAAAAAGTATTTTAAGTTAAAAAACCCCGAACAGGAGATTAACCAAGATGATAACACTAACTAACAATGAAGTTCTGTCATCCTGACCAGTTGACTATTACCTCTGGTTACTCTTTCATCTGGATACCAACAGTATGGTCATGGCAGACCTGGAGCATATCAAGAGTGGCTCCATGGCTTTAGGATCATGGCCAAGGGCATGGAGACACAGATAGTAAATCTTGAGTCCTGTTGCTACAGCTTGAGTCAGAGTGGATGGATCATGCATGTCAATGCCTGGTGTAGATAAGAATAATTTAGATTTTATGACCATGGAATTATTTTTGAGGATGGAGGGTTGCTTGAAAGAGACAAGATCCACCTGCCACTGTGGAGCTAAAGCACCTTTCTCAACAGGACAACTAACCTGCTGAGGAGAGCTTTAAACTAGAATTGACAGGGGAAGGAGATGACAATACGCTCTCAAGTAAGGAAGTGGTAGACTAGGTTGGCAAAAAAACCCAACATATGGGTGATGTGGACAAGGAACACCTCATAATTCCTAAAACAGGACTGAAGGAAGGGCAACAAGACTGGTTAGGGGATTGGAGAACATGTCCTATGAGGAGAGGCTGAGGTAATTGGGTTTAGTCTGGAGAAGAGGAGGCTGAGAGGTGACCTTATTGCTCTTTACAACTACCTGAAAGGAGGTTGTAGAGATGCGGGTGCTGGCCTCTTCTCCCTTGTAACTAATGACAAGACAAGAGGAAATGACCACAAGGTGCGCCAGGGGAAGTTCGGATTAGATATGAGGAAAAATTTCTTTAGTGGAAGAGTAGTTAAACATTGGAACGGATTGCCCAGGGAGGTGGTGGAGTCACTATCCCTGGAGGTATTCAGAAAGCGAGTAGATTTGGCACTTCAGAGCATGTTCTAGTGGCCATGGAAGTGTTAGGTAGAAGGTTGGACTTGATGATCCTGAAGGTCTTTTTCAACCTTGATGATTCTATGTCTCTATTCCTGATGCAGCTTATTAAAGAGTTGCTGAGAGAAGACAGTCTGCTAGACCTGATACTTACAAATAAGAAAGGACTGATCAGAGATGTGAAGGTCAGGGCAGCCTCAGCTGCAGTGACCATGAGATCATCACGCCCAAGGACAGGGTGATTCTCCTGTAAAAGAATCTGAACATGAGCCAGGAATGTGCTCTTGCAGCAAAAAAGGTCAGCCTCCTCCTGGGCTATATTAGGAAAAGCATTGCCAGCACATCAAGGGAGGTGATCTCTACTTGCCCTGGTGAGACCACACCTGGAGTGCTCCATTTCAAGAGACACATGGACTAATTGGAATGAGTCCCATGAAGTGTTGTAATGCATCTTGAGAAGAATGGACCTGTGGTCCATCCAGACTCAGTATTGCCTTGACATGTCTGGGATTGCCCTAATATAATCAGGCCTGAGGGGCGAGCAGAGACATGTCAAGGCAGAGCAGGCTTGCAGGAACAGTAAGCTGAGGCCTGCTAGGACAAGACAGAAACTGCGAGAATGTCAACAACAGAAGAACCTGTGAGAACATCAACAACAGGATAAGAGACTGTGAGAATGTCAACAGCTGCCTTATAAGGAAGACATGGCTGTGTAGCTTTAACCAACCATTAGTGATAATTAGGTGGATGGACAGGGCATGTAGCCAATAAAAATGTAATGTAGCTTGTGTACTGATATAGAAATGATATATAAGCGGTGTGTGTGCTTTAATAAATGGCTTCACCTTAGATCACATTAATCCGTGTTGAAGTTCACTCTGGATTCTCCCGCAATGAAGGTGATAAATAGACTGAAGGATCTAATGTACAATGGGAGGTTGAAAGATGGGTCTACTTAGCTTGGAAGAGACAAGGCTCAGGAGGAGTCTTATATGGTGAACATATACTCAGACCAGTAACAGGACGGGAGGCAATAGGCACAAATTGAAATGCAGAAAATTCTACTTAAAGAAAAAAACCAAATCCAACCCTGGTCAAACACTTCCTGCTCAGGAAGGCTTTGAAATCTCCATCCTTGGAGATATTCAAAGCACCTAAGGCCATCGTGCTGGGCAACCTGCTGTAGGGAACCATAATCTCAGTAGTAGGATTGGACTAGATGATCTCTAGTCGTCCTTTCCAAATCTCAACCACTCTGTGTTTCTCTAGGGGAAGGTGAGACTATGTTACTACAGTAGCCACATTGTATTGCTTGTCTAATTTCTCTTACAGGGACTTCAGTTTCAAGATTAACTAAGAAGGGAGAATATAATTAAATTTCTTATCAGAAGAGGATATTTTTGGAAAATGAGAAGTCCAACTGAGGGAGCTTCCAGCAAATGCATTGTTAAACAATTTTCAAAACCTCTATTTTCATTTATTGTGTGAGAGCTTAGTGTGGAGAAGACTGAGGGAATCTTGTTAATGTTTACAAATATCTGAAGGGTGGGTGACAAGTAGAAGGGGCCAGTCTCTTTTCACTGGTGCCCTGTGATAGAACGAGGAGTAATGGTCACAAACTGGAACACAGGAAGTTCCACCTCAACATGAGGAAAAGCTTTACTGTGATGGTAGTGGAGCACTGGAAAAGGCTGCCCAGAGAGATTGCGGAGTCTCCTCTAGAGACTTTGAAGACCCACCTGGATCTGTTCCCGTGTGGCATGCCCTGGGTGATCCTGCACTGGCAGGGGAGTTGGACTTGATCTCCAGACATCCTTTACAACCCGTACCATTCTGTGATTCTATGACATACAGTCTCATTTCGACTCACATCCAATACTGTAATTCAAACATTGTAAGCAATATAATAGTTCTGGGTGAAAACTTTCAACCTAGAATTTTCATGCATGTAGTTTATTTTGGTAGGGGAAGAGCAGTTTCTAATGTTATTTTCTGCCTTGGAGAAATGTGAAATTTAATTTTGAAGATTTATTTAATCAACTGAATGTTTTAAATTATTTTTCCCTTCCCTTTTGCTACTCAGTAAACCACAGTGGACAGTCTGTTCTTCATGTTGACTTTTTTCCAGATATAGATTTTTTTTTTTAGAGGAGGAAGGGAGAAAAGTGAGAAGGAAGGATACAAATGAATTAGTGATGATGAATGGTAGTGTCTCCTTAACTGCGGTGCTGTTCTTGAAAGTAAAAGCAAAAGGAACAAGGCAAGGATACTAACATGAAGTGAAAAGAAAATAAAAGCATAAGAAAATGTGGAGTTTTAATTTTTCAGATGCGCAGACTTTTATTTTTTTTTATCAGCTTTGGTCGTAACTGATGCTGGGTTTTGGGTTTTTTTTTTTTTTGTTTTGTTTTGTTTTGTTTTGTTTTTGGTTTTGTGGGTTTTTTTTGTTTTTGTTTTTGTTTTCCTTTTGTGGAGGCAGTGCATTTTGCTATATAATTGGTGTTTCATGTGTGCTCTCTGCCCATTTACACAAAAGTGTGGCATCAAAACAATTGGATACTGACAAGTTTGACTGGCATGACAGGAAATGCTTGAATATTTGCAATCATGACACTTTTGTTACAGTGATGTAGCATGAATGTCTCATGAGAGCTGCCCAAAATTCACATGAGAAGAACAAGATTGTGAAATCTTCAGTCACTTATATTTTAAAACACTTCAATCATAAATATGAAGTGAGGACTATAATATGAAACACTTCAACTTACTATTAAATTATGAAGTTTCATTCATTTACCTTAGTAAGTAGGGTGTATTTGCTTTCCTTCTATAGTTTTTTTTATTAAAATAATGGTGATACGCTAAACTTATTTTCCCATGCAATGAGAACTTTTTGAACTCCTTGATTAGCTGAATATGTGTCTATACTGATAAAAGTGTTAAGTATATATTAAATGAATGAAGATTAGTGTGCAGGAGTGAAGTAGATTAAAATTCGAAATGCTCTGATATGGAAAACTACCTTATTCATCTGTATTAGAAAATTCTGTTTAACATGAAAATAATATTCAGAAAACTACTTGTGATTTGTCACTTGCTGAAGAGACCAGGTCCAGTGCAGGTCAGTCCACATGGGGGAAGGGAACAGCAGCAAAAATGGCTAGTAAAGGGCACTTCTTGGGGCTTTCTGAAGCTGGGAAAGCTCACCTGTGCTGGGGGCTGGCAGCTTCCCAGCCGGAGCTGCGCTGGGAACACACTGCCACCGAGGCACTGAGCTGCAGGGTGTGCCCGGCTCTTATGCTGGCATCGGCTGGCAGCAGTGAGCGCCTGTGGGAGGTGCCCAGTAGAAGAGCCCCTCTGCTTAGGCATGGGAAGGAAGACAGAAGCAGGTTGAGAACTCTCAGGGAGTAAAAGAAAGATGGATCAGTGGAGTCACACCCTGCCCTCCCTGGAACAAACCCACCAGGCAGCCAGAGCTCCAGATACAGAGGACTCCCCATCTCTATCTGCATGGCTGAATGTGGCGATTTAGAGGACAGGGGGCAATGGTGACAAGTTCCTGCCCAGCATGGCAGGTGTGCCTCCCCAATAGCCCCCCACACTCTCAGGTGCCCTGGCAAAACAGGTATGGGGTCCTGCAGGAGGAACTGACTTAGTAACAAGGAAGATGGTTCACCCAGGCCAGAAGTGCCACCAAGGCTAAGTCACCTGAAACCACAGATCAAAACTGATTCCATAAAGAAAAACAGATGGGCCATTGTTGTGGGTGACTGTCCGGAGGGGTGTACGCAGACCAGACCCAATTCACAGGGAAGTCTGTGGTCTCCCTGGGGCATGGACAAAGGATGTGACAAGAAAACTTCCCACCCTGGTGAGGCCTTCAGGTTATTATCCACTTTTGGTTTATCAGGTGGGGAGCGATGATGTCACTACAAGAAGTCCAGAAACAATTAAGAGAGACTTCAGGCC
>JAAGNO010010851.1:0-13318 GCA_033439905.1 Ceryle rudis
GCCACACAGCGCAAGGCGCGGGGGGGGGCCGGGGGCGTGGTGGGGGTGGGGGGGTGGGGGGGGGGGGGCGGGGCTTGTGAAGTCTGAGACTGAGTAGGTGCAGTGCTTGTTTCTGGAGCTGTGGTGCAACAACAGGGCTCATTGGGAGGGCTTGCGGAGTTTTCACAGTTGCAGCTCATTTCCCGCATATCATAAAACCTTGTGAAGTCTGGATAACTACAGAGCTTATCAAGGAATGTTGCAGGGAAGCATCATGCATCCTATGGTTTTTGGTGGCTGCCTGACCTGTATAACTGCACTGACAAGTAATCTGATGCCACATAGTAAACACATTAGAAAAGAATAATATGATATTTTGGTAATAGCCATGTCCACAATCCTCACAATTTAATTGAGTTCTAATATCTGGTCGAGTCGGATTACTTAGTCAGGAGCAGTATAACTTCCCAAGATAAAACCAAAAGTATTTCTAGTAATAAAATCCACTATGTAATGCCCATAGTACAGACATGCACTCACTACCCAATTCAGCACAACATAAATCCAAGATAAACACCACAGGAAACCAGCAGCTTTTGCCCAGCACCCGGAACCAAGAGCTTTCAGATAAACTGTGAGAGTAAGCAAATGGTAACATAAAACATATGGCATGTAAGGGAACAGTATGTCATTTAACTCTGAAAGAAACCCTAAAAAGACATGAACTGACACTGCTCTCAGAAATTACATCATTTAGGCAGTCTGTTTTAGTTTCCAGTTCTTAAAGATGGTCAGAAAAAAAAAAAAAAAAAGTGATACTCTCTCAAGTGAGCAAACCAGAATTTGAACTATTCAGGCAATCTATTAGAGCTCAAATCATGCCCTGTGTTGGGCACCATTAAATCTGTCATGTGTTAGGGTCAGGGCAGACCCTTAGAACAATAACCAGACCAATAACCAACAACCTTAGACCAGATGTTCTCTGTTAACACCCCTCCCTCCTGAAAGGGGAAGAGAAAGGGAATAAGGGAGAGAGACTTAGTGATTAGAAAAGGAAACTAGAACATCTTTAAAGAAAAATAAAATGATAATAATAATAAAAGATGGTATATATACAAATATATACAAAATCAGTATTGAGCCCAACTCCCCCTGGTGGCAATTATGTCACCATCACCACTGATGCTGTGGAGCAGGTACCAGGAGAGTCCCACGCTGGTCCCTGCAGGAGATGGAAGCTGTGTCCAGGTGCTGGATTCTGGTACCAGGTTCAGGAACACACAGGTCAGGATAGAAGGCAGAATGGAAAGACTCCTCCTTGGATGCTCTGAGGAATAAACTGGAAGAGGACCTGAGCCAAGCCAAGCAAAGCCAGCAAAGTGAGACAAGAGGGAGAGACACTCCTGATCCCTCAGCTTTATACCGAATATGGTGTATATGGGATGGAACACCTCGCTGGTCAGTTTGGGGTCATCTGTCCTGTCCACTCCTCCCTGCAAGTGCTGCCTTTTACTGTCTGCACATAAGCATAGAAAACATCTGATTAATGATTCCACATATTTTATCTCAGAATGTAGCAATCCAGTAGTAGACGTTTCACAACTGGAAAAACAAAAGCACTAACCTTGCCACTTATGTGACTGGTCACTTAGAGGCATTACATTTTTTGCCGTACTGGCATACATCTACAGTGAGTTTGAATATATTTTTTGGTGGTTTTTTTCTCATTAAAAGCTCTATAGAAATAATATTATAAACCTTTTAGGATTATTGAGATTTGATCTGACTCCTTTTTGCATTTTGCTTTGCAGTGGCTTTATTGCCATAATTCTGTAAGACATTAGCTACTTTGTATTCCAGCAGATATATCCCCGAGATTATTTGCTGGTAGTAGAGGTATGAAAGTCCAATTTACGTTGTTCTAAATCACAAAATTTATTTCTGGTCACAGAAAAAAAAAATGTTTTATTTTTCTTAATACATGGTCTGCATGCTGTTTAAACTTTTGGAAAAAAAAGGTTTTCTAATGTATTGGGTTTGTGTAGCAAGGTTTTGGTAGAGGGCAGGCTGCAGGAGTGCATTCTGTGAAAAGATGCCAGAAGCTTCCTCCATGCCTGATAAAGCTAATGCCAGACAGCTCCAAGATGGACATGCCACTAACCAAAGCTGAGCCCATCAGCAACAATGGTAGCACCTCTGGGATAAAACAGTGAAGAAAGGGATAAAAATGCTGTGGAAGAGCAATTGCAGCCTGAAAACAGGAGTATATTCATACTCTGAGAGAAACAGCCTTGCAGACCCCAAGGTCATTGAAGAAAGAGGGAGAGGAGGTGCTTCAGCACCTGGAGCAGAGATACCCCTGCAGCCCATGAAGTAGGTTGTCTCCAAGCGGACCATAGCGGTTGAAGGTCAAGCAGATATACACCTGCAGCCCATGGAGGGCCCCATGTCAGAGCAGGTGGATGCCCAAAGAAGGCTGTTACACTATGGCTTTCACTGGAGTAGGTTCCCGGCAGGTTCTCTGACCCTCTGGAGAGTAACCCATGGTAGAGCAGGTTCCTGGCAGGACTTGTGACTCCATGAGGGACCTGAATGGGACCAGTCTGTTCTTGAAGAACTGCACCCTATGAAAAGAACACATACTGGAGTAGGGGGAGAGGAAGACGAGGGAGTGGTAGAGACAGTGTGTGGTGAACTGACCCCAACTCCCATTCCCCATCCTCCTGTATCACTCAGAGGGAGGAGTTAGAGAAATTGGGAATGTAGTTTAGCCAGGAAAAAGGAAGAAGTGGGAGGAAAGTGTTTTTAGTTTTGTTCTTATTTCTCATTATCCTGCTCTGATAAGATTGGCAATAAATTAAATTAATTTCCCCAAACTGAGTCTGTTTATAGTCTGTGAGGGTAACCACTGAATGATCTCCCCGTCCGTATCTCAACCCATGAGCTTTTTGTCATATTTTTCTCCCCCATATGGTTAAGAAGGAGGAGGATTGATAAAATGGCTTGGTTGGCACCTGGCAGTCAACCAGGGTCAACACACCACAGCTAATTATTTGTAATTTGTACTAGACAATAAAGCATTGGTGATATTAAATAACGGCTTCATTATGTGGCAGGTGCAGCCCTCTCAGGGCAAAACAGACAAAACAAACAGGGTGTGCAGGAGCAGTTTGGTGCCTCAGCCAGAGAATTCTGAAGCCTCATCCATTAATCTGCACCCTCTGGTACTTAACTGGCATCTCAGGGTCTGGACACCTTAGTAAACAGACTCGGGGTCTGGGCTTGTCTGCGTTTTGTCTGGGCTTGTGTCTTCAACCAATTTGAATGACCACAATGCCCCCTTGACTAGGGTATAAATGGGGTCCTACCTAAGACCCAGAGGAGTTGGTTCTTCCCAGAGCATCAGGCCTGTCAGTCGGAACCTCCCCTTGGACATGCCCTCCAAGGATATTTCCATTGATTGAGTGAGTCTTTGTGGATTGAGTGAGCCTCATCCCCCTTCTGGACACTCCTGTGTGGGAAGTTTCCCCTTAATAACTGAGTGCATGACCATTTTGGTTCATCTTTCTTTAAGCTTTAGGTATTAGCTATGCAGTAGTTAATTCCCAGCAGACATCCAAACTTTTATTTGGTGAGAAGGAATGCTGGGCAACTTTAGATGCAATAAACCCCGATTCTTGGATAACAGGTGCTGTGTGGTTTGTGGGTGCCTCCATGACACACTACTACTGTAAGCTGTGCTTCTGAGTGAAGTCTGACAAAATAAGGTATGATGTATTTTTACTAAGTTAACTACCTTTTCAAAAATTAGCTGAACAAATGAATACATTTTAGATGAAAATTAATGGATTCGCTATTCATAACTGATTCTTCAATATAGTTCTGTAGTTCAGAGTCCCTCTACATTCACAAAGATGAGATGGATAGTTAAAAACTTGACTGTGAACCTGGAAATATTACAGAGATAAAACAACAAAGAGAGGATAAAATATAACAATTTATAAAATGCAGACTTTGTCGGCCTTCTGCTGTTTTCCTTTCTAGGCCTTCCTTCTTCTTCATGAGCTTGCACATTAGTTACCCAGAGAATACTTAAAATGTACAAGTAAATTTACTTTGATTTTTTTTTTTTAATTTAAAGATTTTGTTTACCTTACAACACTTTATGTTTCACTTTAAAACATGACCCATGATGTAAACACTGTAAAAAGAATTTTCAACATTAGCTTTATTGAAACTCAAATCAGTCTACAGTTTAGGAGACAAGGGAGGCTGACCAAACTCTAACTCACTGGAGTGTTGCCTACTACTGATTTTTAATATCTTCATTGCACACACAGAGAAAAATATTTTAAAAGTAAATTCATTTAATGTTAATGGTCTTACCAAAAGAAAACCTTTATGAACTTAGTAGATGTAAATAATCTCAGAATCCGGTTATGGTTGTTGTTCCTTGCATGACCAGACCTTTTTAGGGAAATATTTTGATGCTGTCTTATATTTGTTATCAACTTTCACAAGCTATTAAAACTACAAAAAAAACCCCAAATTATATACACGCATACACACAAATATGCTATGCTATTCATTCAAATACAACATTTTTCTAACAAAAATCAATTTTTATATTGTAATGCTCAAATTCTATAATGATTAATAAAAAGCTTCTGTATTTTTATTTCAAACAATTATGTGGTTGAGATACTAGAAGTAAGGGTATTCTATTTCTTTTATTTGAAATTCTAGATCCATATAGCTATGGATCTATATACTCACAGAGACCTAGAACCAATATCTCAAATTCATTTAATACATTTGCACTATGAAATTGCAATAATTTCACTGACATAGATCCCTGAATTAGGAGAAAAGGTATATAGAATTCCCGTGTAGATAAATAGCTGCCAATTGGCTTTGCTTTTAAATAAAATAAAAGATTTATATTATGCTTTGCACAAAAAAAAAAAAAAAAAAAAAAAAAAAAATAGCTCTGTTTTTATATCACAGAAGAATCATAAAGGACATCTTTATCACCACTTTTATGTCCACCAATAAGTTACTATTCTTTGGCTTGTACAGCTAGAGAAGAAAGACTGAAAGATAGATCCCAACACTTTATTTTAAAGGAATGTGTCCACCACCAAGTCGCCTAGAGCCCAGAACACACAAAGCATGGTATTATAGAGTAGGTACTATATAGAAAGTAGTTCAGGTCCCTCCATGACTGCATACTTAGGTTTCATTCCAGTGGAATTACTGGAGGCAAGTTGTGGTGAGCCTGAAGGTCCCCTTCCTGACATGTCTGAGTGCAGCCATGATGGGTTCTCTCAGGACTGTGATTAAAAAGACCACCATTCTGTCTACCTCTTTCATAGTATAATGTAGTCATGGCTGATATTTTCCTGCATTACAAATAGGATGGAAAAGATGTTTTTCTCTTGTTAATCATCTCATCAGAGATACTATTTCATTTCACTGATAATGAGACAATTAGTCACTTAAGCCTTTGTTTACCACTGCAATAATTTAGAATTAAGCCTATATAATACCACTAATACCAACAAAGGTATTACAGCATGTGGCATGATGTAACAGCAAAAATGTCCCTGAAGCAAGAGACAGAGATTGATTATTGGAAGTTTTAAAAACAGAGACTGGGTTTTTTTTTAATGTTTCAGCAAGTCATTATTGACTTTTTTATCAGATCTGTAATTCTAATTAATTATATCTTGGAAGTCATACGATCTGATATATTGGTAGTTGCATGGATTAAACACAAAATTGACTTCACTTAGTTGTTCTACTCCTCACTACTCTGCTCAAAGACTGCTACTTTTCTCTCTTTTTTTTTTTTTTTTTTTTTGGTCGGCTGAGCACTCTTTTCCTTACATCCTATACTGTTGTTGCCACAGTTAATCTGCTTAATGTTTTAATGCTTCCAATTAATCCATAGTTTCGATACTTTCTGTTATTCGCCATGTGCCTCCTGTAGTAAAAGAGATTAACATGACAGTTTAAAACAAAGAACTCAACAATCACAATCGGATTTTGACTTATGTTCCAAATTATATAAGATTATGTTTCTTCAGACAGGTATTAACTACTATACAGGGTGATCATATAGTTAGGGTCATGTTTGCAAGACACCTGAAACAATCATCTAAGAAATACAGATTATTGCCACAGAAGTAAAGAAATAAACAGGAGTGCTGGAAGTCTGAAATCCTGAAGTTTGCTCCTCCTGACACTGGAAAGGTCCAGGTCATCTACTATCTATTCCACCAAAATCAACATGAATGGAATTTATGTCTAAATTATAAGATTCCTATATTTAAGTACCTAAGGGTAGAAATTAATTACAGCTCAGTAACCTAAATGCAGAGTGACCTATTCAGTTGCCATAATACAGTTGTCTAGTGCTTTTTTAGATGACATATGGTATTCTATCTGAGCTCACAGTGCAGTTTCATCTGAACTAAGGTGTCTTGCAGGGTTTCTGGGCATATATACCAGCCATAGCTGAAACTGTCTTAGATAACACAGAGTATATAAAAGCTGAACAGACTCTTATATTTAGGCACCTAATTTAGTGCTTGAGATGTAAATTCACACAATAGTTAAAAAAAGTTAAACTTTCTCTGGCTTGAAACCATTGTCAGGCATTCTATCACTGGATCCCAAGGAGAAGATTCTATTCTAAATTCTAAAATTTTGCAGAAAGATAACTAGTCAAGTTAACATTTAGCTCTCTCCATCTACTCTTCAAACATTGACAATATATAAGGAATTTACTTAACTATATCAATCCAAAGAAAAGTATGATGTTCACCCTGCTGTGGGAGCTAGATTTTTAGAAGCTGTATTTGAACTGTTTTTTCAAGCTCAAATTTCAGACAAAATGTAGCTGATCACTAAATAACTTTTTTTCTGCAGATCAAATTCAATTCTTCAGTTTCAGTTAACTTTACTACCAACTGGATTTGTATTACCATTATAGTTTGTAATTCATATGGGAGTTTTAAGAACATGTCAGCATATGCAATAAAACTACATCATATGCTTTGTCTGCACCACAGTTCCTCATACAAGAACTTTTAAAACTCCTTTTGGACTTTTTTTTTAACAAACTTTGAAACAAACACATTTAGAGTATGTTTGAAATAGGTTTTAAGCTTGTCAGTAGTACAATGGGGTAAGAACAATATAGATATTATAACCCTATGAATCAAACAGTTTTCTAGTGTTACTGCATCCACTTTGTGATTAAATTCTTACAGGAAATAGTTCTTTTCATGTATGATCCTTCCATCTAAATATGCTGTCACAAACCAAACTACGTTTTTCTCTCCTAATATCAGAATTACATGAGAAAATGACTGCCAGCTTTGATGCTGTCACACAGAGTGTCTGTTTGTGGCAGATTCTGATTTTAGTTGCATATTGTAAAGTAAAGGGAGCTCTGCTATATTCACTAGAATTGTGCTTGACCAATGTTACTTTACAGATTCTCTGTATCTAGTATATAATTTTTTATCATCTGCTTTAGACTATGATTCCTTTTCATCAAGACACAAATTTTGAAAGCAACATTTGCACAGACAAGACAAAAATAACTTTAGACATTTTAATATTCAGGGTGTTGCATTATGCACTGTAATTCCATGGATACTCTGCTGTGAAGGACTGCAGTAGTTCTTCTGAAGTGAGCTTCCAGTCTTCCTTGACTTTTCACACTAGTTAGATCACATCACAATTGTCATTTACATATTAGAGTACATTTTTGAAAGGAAGATATTCCCAACACAAAGTAATTTTCTAAGAGGTAAATCAAAACAGTTTATATTGTTTTCATTACCTTTTATTCTACAAAAGCATGCAAAGACAAATGATGAAAGAAAGAAGCCTTAGAAAGGCTACTGAAAACTTAGGTGACTCCTAATGATATTCTTGATCTGATCTCTGCCTTCTTAATGGTCTGAACCAAAATACCACATTTCATTACTTCCAAGTTTTGAGATGTTCAAATTTAGAATAAAATTCTGGATTTGAATTAGTATTAACTATAAAATCTTCACTATCTGGAATTATGCTAACAAGTATTTTAAAATACTTTATGAGGAGAAATGGTTTTAAACTGAGGGAAAATAGGTTTAGATTGGATCTTAGGATAAATTTCTTCAGTATGAGTGTGGTGAGACTCTGGAATAGATTGCCCAGAGGAGTTGTGAATGCACCCTCCCTGGAGGTGCTGAAGGCCAGGCTGGATGAGACCTTGAGCAACCTAGTCTTGTTGAGAGTCTTCCCTGCCCATGTCAGGGAGGTTGGATTAGATGATCTCTAAAGTCCCTTCCAGCCTAAGCTATGATTCTATAACTGTTTCTATGAAAATAACTACTAATTTTGCTTGTTTAAGATAATACTTCATTCTATGACTAATAGATTGTTTAATCATGCTACATTCCTGTAATGACCCCAATCCCATCACTATTAATACTGCAAGGGGGAAGGAGGTTGTGATTTGTTGGTTTTTTTTGTCAATTCTACCTAGAATGCTTTTCCTGGCATTCTAACAATTCATTTGATCACTGAAAACAAGTTTAAAATAATTTTATTATTCTCTTTTCAAATTTTTCCCTTTGGGAAAAAACATGTACTATTCATAGGACTACTCAACAAGAAAAGACTGTGAAGTATATTTTGCTGCTCCATTAAGAAGTTACGATTCAATCTTAACCAACAACCACTTAACCCTTTCTAGTGATCTGTTCAAGTCAACTGGATGTCCCTTAGCATTCACAAATTTCAAAATCCTTTCACAAAGCAAGGATTATGCCTGACTGTTACCACATAATAATAAATAGAGCTAACATATCTAAGATTTTTTAATAATATGGGAGAGAAAGACAATAAAATAGATACAATTAAAGAATGAGCTTGTCCTGAAATAACAATTTGATGTTTTAACTTCAGACCAAAAACCAGCTTTTGGGTTGACAAGTTCCAACAGTAGTTTAGAATATCCAGATTCCTAAAAGCATAAATCATTGAAACATACCATTGCCTTTGATCCTTTTTTTTAATTTCTATTGACATACAAGGGAACACAAATATATTGACTTTTGACAGTATGCAAGTAAACAGACAACAAATAATAATAAGTTTTAAAATGAAGGATAAATTTAATTTAAATTTAATTTAAATTAAATAAATTGACAAATGTCACAGAAAAAAAAAAAAAAGAAGATTCAATGGTATTGCAGTATTTGTACAAGTAGGAACTACCTATACATTTATTTTAAAAAGAAATTTGAGATATTTTGGAGCATAAAAAATCTGGTAAAACTTGATCAAAAAAGGATTCAATAATTTAGCTAAATGATTTGGGGGTGGGTAGGGGGAACATGTGATAGCAATACATTGAAGTAATTTGATACAGATCTCTATGTTTTGAAGTTCTCATGAAGTCACCTATGATAGGACATTTTCCTGATGTCATGTGACTTAATTCTGGCTAAAGACAACAGAATGAAAATACAATTTTTCTTTGACAACAAGTCCTTTCTAGATAAAATGGAAGTGAAAAGTAAAATATTCAATTCTCATTTCCCTCACTAAAACAAATCAGTAAATTTCACCTGTGGAGCTTTGATTTCACTTTCATCTGAAGTTATGCTCTTAACAGTATGAGCTTCAACAAGGCCAAGTGCTGGGTCCTGCACTTGGGCCACAACAACCCCATGCAATGCTACAGGCTTGGGGAAGCGTGGCTGGAAAGCTGTCTGGTAGAAAAGGACCTGGGGGTTCTAATTGACAAACATCTGAATATGAGCCAGCAGTGTGCCCAGGTGGCCAAGAAAGCCAATGGCATCCTGGCTTGTATTAGAAATGGTGTGAGCAGCAGAAGTAGGGAGGTGATTGTCCCCCTGTACTCAGCACTGGTGAGGCCATGCCTGGAGTATTGTGCCCAGTTTTAGGCACCTCAATACAAGATACATATCAAAGTGCTGGAGTGAGTGCAGAGGAGGGCAACAAAGCTGGTGAAGGGCCTAGAGAAAAAATCTTATACAGAGTGATTGAAAGAGCTGGGACTCTTTAGTCTGAGGAAGAGGACGCTAAGGGGAGACCTCATCACTCTCTACAACTACCTGAAAGGACATTATAGAGAGGTTGGTGATGGTCTCTTCTCACAGGTAATTAGTGATAGAAAAAAAGGGAATGGATTCAAGCTGCAACAGGGTAGGTTTAGACTGGACATTAGGGAAAAAAAAAAAAATCACAGAAAGAGTAGTCAGACACTGGAATAGGCTACCCAGGAAGGTAGCTGTGTCACCATCCCTGGAGGTGTTTAAGGGTTGTTTAGATGTGTCGTTGGGGGACATGGTTTAGGGGTGAACTTTGTAGAGTAGGGTTATTGGTTGGACTTGATGATCCCAGGAGTCTTTTCCAACCTGAATGATTCTATGATTCTATAAGACTGCATAGTTTAGTTTATGCAAAGTTCAGAATTTTTGCTAATGGAATTATTACAGTCATTTATATAACACCAAGGTTCACACTAGTGTTAAGGTTTCTACAGCTTTTTCATATATGTTCAAATACTACAAGAAGTTACTCTGCTGAGTTACTATCATCACAATGAACACACAAAAAGACAGATCTTGGTCATTTATTTATTTATTGTGAGAGCTGACTACACAACAATCTTAGCAAAAAATGTGAGTAATCTGTTAGGACTACACAGACCATGGCTGTACAACACAAAAACTAATAGTGTATGAATAGTTGGAAAAACAACATTCACTCTTTTGTCTTGCTAGGATAAATAAAACAAACTGTCGTGACACAGTAATGTATAACTATTATTATTATGGATTGGCTTTGCTTGAGAATATTCAAAAAGCAAGCAAGAAAAAATAAGAGAAAGGTGGGGTGAAGCTGCAAAAAAAATTTTCACAATTGACTCTTTTATTTTTTTTTGTTTGTTTGTTTTGATTACCTTGCTTTACTGTCAAATACAATTCTAACAAGAAAAATTATTATAAAAAAAAAGAGAAAAACCTGAAGTACAAGCATAATTTTTGTTAATGAAATTTAAAGGCAGGCTGCTCTTTACAGAGGAGAAAACTCTAGTTACACAGCAACAGAAAATACTACAATTTTGAGACATTTTTTAAAAATATATATTAAAAATATTTTTTTCTACAGATTTTTGACAGTTCCAGGAGAAAGCCAACATCACAGAAAAATACACACAAAATAATCTTCTATTCCTCTACCATGCTAAATTATGGTTGAGAAAGACTTCATATTCTTATAGTGGAAAGGTATATACACTGCACTTTCTTTATATGGTCTGATTCATGTACATTAAGTAGTCCACATTGAAATAATTCTAGTGTGCTGTAGCTACACTGGCACAGGTATTTGATTTCAGGCTAACACCTATACTTTACATGGACACACTTCAATGAAGGAGGATAGAATATATCCCTTAACAAAAACCATAATACTTAAGGCCTCTATATTTCAAAAGAAACAATGGTGCTTTGGAAGTCTGTAAACAGCATTAGATACTGTGGGAAGAACATGTAAACCCATTTAGTTACATGTAAAGTTTAGTGAGAACATTAGAGTCCTATGGAGATTTTTTTTTTTATTTTTTATTTTTTATTTTAAAGCAGCAAATAAAATATAACTTTAAGTCATGACTCAAATCTGTATGCGGTCTCACACAGTATACACCAACATCTTGGCATCACCTTGTAAGAATATTTTGTCCCATACAGAAAAGTCAGAACATATTTCAGAGTCATCTCCAGACTACATGCAAGAAAGCACAACACAAATGCACTTGTTAAATGTAAAGACATCCATCTGAAAACAGCTCAAGCAGAGAAAAATGTAGCTTACTCAGGTATACCTATATGTATAACTTTATTTATAGGTAACAATGAAGATAAAATGCCAGATGCAGGTTGAGGCATAAAAAATGCTGAACATGTTTTCCATTGCACAGAAATAATATACTGTGACTTTTACTAAAAGGCTATAAATACTGTGTGATATGGGATGTTTGAGAGGGCTGACTAAGCCAATTGCAATAGAAAGGAAGAACCAGCCAGCTAATATTTAATTAGGCAACATTATGTAAATGCCTATCTTAAGAATACAGAAAATGGACAGGTTAGCTGATAATTATAAAATTATAGAAATGGAACTATTAACAATTGGAGATTTGTCCAGAAACCCAAAAACTATTTAAACATGTTAAACTACAGCATCAATTGGAAGATTCATTTCCCAGCACTGTAGCTGATGAGCTTCACATAAGGTTAAATAACAGATACTGCAGCTGTAAGTAGAGGGGTTTTGTGCAATGATTTACTTTTAAAATTGCATAAAATTTCCATTGTCCATAACATCATACAAGTACATTGATTAGAAGAAAAGTGCACTTCCAGGACATAAAAACTAGATTTTTCTAATGTTTCTAGTGTTGTAAAAGTATGCCCAGGACATAAAATCTGACTCCAGATTTGTTATGAATACTGTAAAATCATACCTCATGTTAGTCTATATTTTTTATGAAATAAAACTGAGAGGGAAAAAGGGGGAAATATTTCTTCCCTTTTATCTTGTAAATGTAATTTACAGACACATACAACTTGGGTGGAAGTAAACATTTTCTTTAGTTATATGCCACGATTGTGACTGTAGTAAAAACATTCTTTTGCATAACTTAATAATTAAATCCTTTTACCTGATATGCTTTTATAGTTGTTTTCAATAAATTTTATAGAAACAGTACAATGAATTCTTGGGCTAAAAATGTCTTTTTTTTTTTTCTTTTCAACATACAGACAAGTTCATGGCTGATATAAACTGATGTCATTACTTGACTGATATATCCATCTGAATCATATCACACCAGCAAAAAATATGACCCAAATGTGTATCTCATTATTCAGTAAAAAAAGAAATCAGTAAAGTGCAAATAATAAATGGTCATCGTCAACGTTTTTGTTTGTTGGGGTTTTTTTTGTTTCATAACAACACTGAATGTCATGATTTAATGTATAATACATTGCAACTCCCTGAAGGTCAGTATCATAAACAATCTCGGTTTTATTTCTCGGCATTTCTTTTCCTTGGTTTTTCTTTCAGAGTAACTTACTTGGCTAAGTAATTTAAGCCACTGCAGACTTTTTGAAGAGCAAGACCCAGTACAAGAGAGACAGGGATCTGCTCAAAAGAGTAAAACTGAGGGCTACAAGGATGATTAAGGGACTGGAACACATGCCTTATGAGGAAAGGCTGAGACACCTGGGGCTCTTTAGTC
>JAAGNO010010852.1:0-13199 GCA_033439905.1 Ceryle rudis
TTTAGAAAATTCTGCTTTTATTTGAAATATTTGGAGGTGTACCTGGCTTCCCATGTCCTCATGGTATTTAAACATGTGCCCCCAGGTCCTTTTCTGCTGGGCAGCTCTCCTGCTACTCTTCCCCAAGCCTGTAGTGTTGCCTGGGATTGTTGTAACCCAAATGCATGACCCGGCACTTGGCTGGGTTGAATGACAATTCTCACTCCAGTGAGCACAAAGTGGCTTCAGTTTTATGATCACACTTCCACCTTACTTCCCAAATCTGTTGTGTGTATCCTGTGGAATGTCATATTTCTTAAACTCTTTTTTACAGGTCTGCAATAGGAATAATGTAAAAACAAAACCTGCAAATGCAGAGCTGTGAGTAACTGTAACACTGGGTGCTGTGCTCAAATCTTCATGCAGCCTGGTGCAGGGACCAAGAGGAGAGATCCTTCTGGTTTTAACCTGGATTGGATTAGGCCCTTTACTTTGAATGTATCTTTGTCAAATGGTTCTCCAAATCAGACAACTGGTCCCTTTAGGTGCTCATGTTTCCCTCATCCAGAGATAGCTGACATTGTCTGAAAGACCTGTGAAAGGGCTGTGAAACAACTAAAGGTGTCAGAAGGAAATCTTGTAGACGTGCCTTGTACATCCCAATTTAAGATGAAGCAGATCCCTTGCTGAATATAGCCAGAAAGATTTGACCATAAAAGGACTGTTACCATCTACTTAAATGATCTTGCTAATATCTCTTTCTCTCAGTGGCTACATCCTTTTATGTCTTATATAGCTGGTGTACCAAATACATAAACCTTTTCTCCTGATAGCCCATTAGGTATGCTTTTGAGGTACAACCTCAGTAATGACTTCCTTCCATTGTAATTGTATTTTAATTACACATTTAAGGCCAAATTCTTTCCTGATGTATCCCAAATAAAACTCTTTGAAACCTTATTAATTTTAATTAAGTAGAACTTGGTGTAAAATTCCTAGCTACTGAATTTTGCATTAAAAATTTTAAATTCATTTAAACATGGATTTAACTTCCATAAGCACTTCAATTAGTAGTGTGCTTCCTCATTTAATCTTTCAGGGCAATAACATGAAATATATGGATCATAAAGTCCTTTCCAGCAGATGATATTAGGACGTAGCCCACCTTTAAATGGTTCTCATTTGCCACAGCTACCTGAGGGATGTTTGTTACAGGCTCTAACAGGACTTCTCTCTTATTAATACCAGTAGCAGTGGTACTCCATAAGGGATGGTATAAATTGCTTTCGCGTTCTTTTACTCAAATATTTCTGTATGCTTAGTTCCAGGCCAGGTATGGGATCTATGTCTATTCAGAAAGCCTTCTAACATGGCATCAGGAAAAATACAGCAAGAGGTTGACCTGCAGCTAGAAATAAATTGTGCCTTTATAAGAGGTGGAACAGAGTTTATGTCATCTGTCAGTGTGGTACGTGCATCACTGCAGCAGCAGCCTTGCTAACGAACTGCCCCATTGTCCAGGTGAAGAAGCATAGCCTGGAAACAGAGAAGACAAGCTGCCAGAAGGGACTCAGGTCACTGAAAGCTCAAAAAGCCAGCTTGAAATCTCCATGTGAGCATGGATTCAGCAGAGGGAAGAACTGAACTGATACATGGAGTTGGCTGTGAAAGACAGTGAGAAAACATGGAATTATTTTTTTTTACTGTCATACTGAGCAAGAAGGACAAGAAGTGACCTGAGAGAGACTATTTTCAAAATAATACTTGGAGTGAGTGAACCATTGAGAAAGTTATTTGAAGACTTGACCTGGACAGAATAAGACTGTAGAGGGATGCAGTAATTGGGCTCAAAAAAGAGAACAAAATAAGGGTCAACAGAGCCTTATGTTTCAGATATAAGATCTCTGATCTGTGCATATCTTTGGAGACATTACAGAGCCCCTAATTAAAAAAAAAGTGTTGCTTGCAGGATTCCTGCCTGCAAGTGAAGTTATTGAGAGAAACGGATCCAGCCCTGGAGAAATTAGCCAGTATCACAAAGAAGTCACTGCTGAGTGCTCAGACAACGATAACACATGTCACTGGGACTCCAGAGCTCTCAGGTAAGGAGAGGATACTGCCCAGCAATGCCTCTGGCAATACACCAAGCTGGGCATGCTGTGCAGACCACCACACAGATATCTGTTTGCAAAACTTTTAGAGCCCAGAAGGGAAGCTCCCACAATTGTTATTAATACTGCCCACAATGACCACTGCAGGATGTGCCTGTCCTAACTCACAGCATTTTTCTTAAATAGCCACCCAGCAGTTCCAGCAAAGACCTGGCATCGTTTACTCAACATATGCTGAACACATGGGAGACAGGCTTGACTAAGCAGAGACATGGAGCGTATCCTCTGGCCAAGCATGAGTGCCCACAGCAAACACGGTCAGACAGGGAAACCAGCAAGCTGGCAGGGAGACAACCCAGCCTGATCCCTGAAAAAAAAGGCAATAAAATGGACAGATCTGTTTTCTTTTAATAACAGGAATGTGTACAGCCACCGCAGCTTGTTGCCCCAGCTCCACAGAGACTGGATGCCTCAGAGCAGCTTTCCAGTTTGGGGGACCCATGGGTGCAAAGGGAGTGAGGTTTCAGTTTTTGATATGGGTTAGTGAAATTGGATTTGAGCTTGAATAATAGAAGGGAAAATCTTCCTGAAAGAAATTCCTGGGAGAGGAGTTAAAATAGCAGGAGTCACAGCTGGAGCTGAGTAAGACAGAAGACAGATTACAGTCATGTCAGACATGAAACACTGCATAAAATAGTGTGTGACAACAGGTCAGAATCATGCTGTGAGTTTCAGGGACACTTCTGCAATTGCTAGTTGTGTGCAAAGTTTCATGATGCAAAGAGGAAAGCCAGATCATACGCATGTCTGTCTGACCCTTCTAAAACCTCTCCAGTTTCAGTCCTAACACAGAGAGAATGTGATGCTCCCTACCCCAGAGGGACTGGGCAGCCTCTTACCAGTCTCTGCACCAGCCCCATGGGAATCCTCAATGCCCAAATCACCAGGACTCTAATTTCTAAGGTGGTATAGACAGATACAGGACACAAGAAGCCTGAAAAACATTTAGAGATTGAAAAGTATGAGGAAACCCTGGGCATGTTTATTATAAACATGTTATTCACTGTTATAACCCATGGTATTGGCCAGGTGTTACAAACCTTGTAATTTGAAAGAACCCAAACAGCTGATGCCACTCTCAAGCCCAAGAGAAGGTTACAAAGAGATTCATCTGGGAAAGTCTTGAACAGACAAGAGATTCTGCTATTTGAGACCTCCTATCTGAATTTGTACAGCACTTGTAACACCAGATCATTCAAAAAATCAGTACTTTTCCTCATGAAGGGATAGCCAGCTGCAGTCCAACCAGAAGAGAACAGCAGCTACGCTACTGGTAGGCTAAACCCAAAACTGAAAGATTTACCAATGTGAAAAAACAGAGTTGCTGATGAGTCAAGGAAGAACTGGAGTTTGAAACAGCACAGGGCTCTCCTGAGTAAGTGGACTATGAACAATTTAATAGATATATTTTTTTAATGGTTGTTTCATGTTAATGTTTGCTATTTGTATAACAAAGATGTAAGGAAAGGTATCCATAAGATGCTCTGGCACAAGGCAGCAGGACCCCTCTCTTTGGGATTGCAGAGGTGCCTGTTACACTGATACGGCTTAAAGCTGGCCTCTGCCAGGCACCTGGGCTCTGCATGATAGCTGAGCGCATGGCTACAGTGTCATCCTCTTCTTCAATAAGGAGCTTGTTTCATGTTTACAAGCAGTGAAGTGCTCTCTGGCTGTTGCTCATCATGTATTACCTGACATGCCAGACATTCCCAGCAGCTGGGAGGAGAGTCAGGCAGTGAGTAACTCCTCTGTGTACTGAGCTGAACTTGCTTTTTTTGTTTTGCCAAGTTTTGGCAGGCAGGTAAATTTTTTAAAGGTGATACTTGCCTCTAAATGCAACATGTAACTCATTTTTTGAGTTAAAATATTTCAGGATATTGTGCAGTTCTGTTGAAGTTTGAAGCTTACTGTTCCTTGTCTGCTTAAATAAGGAGAAGCCGAGCTTAATGGTATATTTCTGCATAATTGAAAATGCACAAATATTGCATGGGAGAGAGACAAAAAGAGAAGGAAAAAAAAAAAAAGAAAAGAGAAAGCTAACTGGAAGCAGTTTCTCAATATGTGCAAGTCTCTTGAGCTTGGCCAACAGAACCTGCATTTTCAAGCCATTTAGGCACTTTGGGAAATTTGTTTTAGTTACAAAGCATGCTTACTGGGCAGCTGCAATGCCGGTCAATATTCTGCTGCAGCCAGCCCTGGGGAAAGACAGGTCTCTCATCGGCCTTCAGCCAGCGTCCTGGGTGGCTTCCAGTCCTCACCTCCTTCCAACAGTAAATAAAAGCATAATGAAATAAGAACAGCTAATGCCAACACTCAAAAGCTGATGTTGAAAGGGGGAGCATGAGACCAGAGAAGTGCAAGCAGCATCTCCCCTTTCCTCCAAGTACTTTGCAGCCATTTGTGGCCCAGACACATCCTGAGACAGACTCATTTTGTGTATTTAGTAGCTCTCAGTGGGTTTCCTCTTCCATGAATTCATCCAGCCTTTTCTCAAGGCTGCAGTAGTGATCAATGTTTTCTAAGCAGTCAGTCATACTGAGGAAGAAGGGAATCAATATTCACTTTGGTCTTGGCTTCTCCAGTCCTCGGCTGTTCCCTTATGTGTTCCTGTGTTAACAACTGCATGTGAGGGACAGAAATGTGATCAGCAGCTGCCAGGAGGGCCCTGTGCCATAGAAATTTCCAAATAATATTTGGTCTTTGTCTCTTAAGGACACAGAGTGAAGATGACACTCCTGTCCTGTTGTTATGCCTTTTTCTGTGCAAATAATGCATCTGGCAAATAGAAACTAAAACAAACAAACAAACAAAAACAAACAACAAAATAAAAGCTCATAAACGAAAGCAAAAAGACAAGTCAACAGGAAAATTGTGTGGCTGAGATGTGCATATATGTTATATACATGCTAGTCTTTAGTAATATGCAGAAATTGCAAATGTGACTTAATCCTTCTAAGACTTTATTCTAGTTTCCCCCTCTGCAAAATAAAATAGTCAGTAGAGGAAAAACAGTTCGAAAGAATTAAGAATTATGATGTCAAGATGGTCAGCATTATTGATGCTTTTCCTTTCATATTTTAATTTGACAGAATTAGCTAAACACACTTCCTAAAAGAATGAACCCAAATTGGATTCAGTTGAGTTACTGAGTGAAAGAATGAATTATTTTCTTAATTTCCCACAGGAAAGAAAGGTCTCTGCATTATTTGTGTGCACCATCAAACTCAAACGGTGTGAAGAAGTCTTGAGGAACTCAGCAATGAAATGTTGTGGAGCAGATGGGAGGCAATCATTAAAAACTCTCATCTGAGCAGTGAAGGAGAAAATTCCTTCTTGATACATGTAAGTGACATCATCCTGGGAACCTTCCCATAGGTGTGGGCCTTCTTTGTAGATATTACCCCAGCAGAAGTCTGCACACTGTTTGCCAATATGGTTGTTGGTTTATGTCTTTGTTTCCTTAGAAATATGGAACTTTGTAGATGCATTGATTTTCAGTCTTGAATTAAACATCACAATCATGTTGTACATCAGTCCTTATGGGCTTGCCACAGACTTACAAGTTCCTTCTCAGGCTATTTTCTAGCTGAATTGAAGTATGTCTTCTGCAAGGAAAGAAAAAAATTAAAAATCCAACCTTAATTTAAAGATCAGGTGTTAGAAAACTTTCAAGCAGAATCTGATTCCTGGTCTGACTTGTCTTGTGGTTTTCATCATGGAGTTCATTGGTCCCTGGGCATCTGTGGACTACCTTTAATGTGGTCATGAAATGTGATTGAGGAAATAAAGTTCTTGGTCTCTACATAGCAATTGACCTGTGTGAAACGTCCTTGAAAGCCTGTATTTCCATGGAAAGAAGTTGAAGGATCTATAAATTTTAAAAATCACTTACCTAGTCTCTAAAAGTGCCAGCACTAGACCCCTCAGAGAAAGACACAAGCAGTCTCATATTTTGTAATTATAAAGTAATGTGTCAGGAGGGAATATTATTCCTATCCCAACCTTTTACAAAGCTTGTTTATGCCCTGAAGTACAAGTTTATTTCACTAATTTTTTTTAAGATTGCTTTTATTCCATCCTGTAACTCAGAGTGGCTTGTTCGAAAACAAGACTAGCTGTCTGTTTTCTAAAACACAGTACAGTATCCAAATGTCCCTTTCTCCAGCATTATACTTCAACAAACTTCTCAGTCCATCCCATAGTCCTATATAATCTGCAAACAGTACATAAATAAATTTTATTGTAGATATTTGAGTGCAATAGTTGCATGACAAAAAAAAAAAGTTAAATCAGAATGGAAAAAAATAATTAAGTTATTGTATATCAAAAGATGACAAAAACTGCTCAACTCTTATACTGATATCCCAGCCTTACCTGGAGAGGCAAAGATGGTATGTGTCAAGGAGAAAACTGCATTCTCAGGGACTGGGGAGAAGAGGCTGTGTTGTGACACAGTTTCTTCTTTGCCTTGGTGGGTATCAGACACCTCAGTGGACACCTCAGCCTCTTCCCTACTCATTCCTCGTCTGAAGTCTGCTCACTTTTGTTTTCAAGCCTTGTCCTTCCATACTTTCACTGTCAGGCACTGGAGGCCTCATCATCCTCATGTCCTTAGTTTTGATGACATTAATGGGCATACTGATGAGGGAGTCACACAGACCCAGTCCTAACCTTTGTGCGGGGAAAAAGAATTAGTAGTTAAATAGATTTTGAAGTAGGAAGCACTTTTCCTGTGTTGAAGAGTCACTACATACAGTTCTGGAAAGAGAAGGCATATTTTAGTGATTAGTTGTAGTCAATCTTAAGAATGCTTTAGGCTTTGTAATAAGTCAAGCACAGTATCCTCTTCTCCATGGAGGAGTGAGATGTGGGGTTTCTGAGTGGAAGAAAAAAAGCATTGCAAATGAGATATTTGAAATAATTCCTCCACAGCAGCTATCCACACTACATAATATTTTCCCCTAAAACAGAAATCTGCCTTGAATACATGGAAGAAAACTACATTAGGAAAGAGAATTCCTATCTGCAAACTACATGTAAATCAGAAATTCATTAGGGAAGCATGCAGAGAAGCTTTTGGAAGGTAATTTTGCTACAAAGTAGTTTTCTCAAGAATGAAGTAAAACTTTCAAAAGCGTGATTGCTCTAAGTAATTCAAATTATCTACTCTACCTGATACTAAGTCTTCCCATAGAGATTACAATGCACTTAAATTTTTACCCACTTTGTTACAGAAATCCCTGAGGAAGATCTCAATCCACTTACAAGCAATGCTGTGAGAAGGAAAGAAAAGATGCCACAAGTTTTCAAAACCACCTCCAGCACAGCTAGAGTTAAATGCCTTTTACAGTATTGCCTCTATATCATGAAGCTCTTTGTTCAGAAAGTTACCAATGAGTCATGCCAAAAAACCACTCTGGACTGAAACTTGGTCTACAAGAGTTCAGCCAAGTAACAATATTTCCTGGCACTTTGTCCCTTTCTTTTTCTAGCACTGAAATTGAAAAAGATGGTAAGTGCTCTACAGTTTCCAAGTGCGAATGTGCTCCTATTACTCAGAAAATTACTTTAATTTTAAAATGAAATGAGGCAGGCCTATAGCCTAGACTGTTGCTTATGTTTTAAGTGTCAAGTGAGCTCCACAGTGCTGGTGGGCACAGTTGGCATGAACTGCCCAACCATCACTTGGAGGTGTGCACACTCCCTGAAGATATGTCCTGTTTTGCAGCAGTCCAAAGTCTAGCTTTTATTTAGACAAAACTCGCACTGGCACCTACAAGTGTATGTTATAGCAAGGGTCACTAGGGAAGGTATTGCTCACCAGGGTGGCAGTGTCTGTCCCTGCCCCATAGCAAGCAGGACTCGCATTTTGCAGTGTGGAAAAATTTATTTTGTGGGAACACAAAAGAACTCAGACATCTTATGCCTCTCATAGCCCAGAAGCAGCATTTAGCACTGTGGCTGTTTCATCTGGCTTGCCAAGAAGCTGCATCCAATTCAGCTGGTTGCAGTATTTTCCTGCAACATTTCTCCTCAGGATAGTGAAAGTTTATGGATCAGGGCAGGTGAAAGCTGGCCCAGCTTCAATCAGCACCATTTCTAGCTAGGGTTTTGTACTTATATATATAGGGTTTTGCTGAATTCTGCTTTGTGTGCTGAAGTTTAAACAGCTCCAAATACAACAACATAAAAAAAAAAAAAAATCAGAAAAGAAGATGTGGAAGAGGAAGCCCATGTAGAATAAAAAGGCCAAGGAATTAAGTTTTTCTAGAAGCTCCCTTGCAAGCACCACTGCATACTGTGCTTTGAAACCCACAGGTGAAAAGCCAGACTGTCTGAGGCTGGAGGAGCTTTGCCTTTAGCCTTGGTGTATCTAGGCTTCCAGGCAAGGTCACCACTTTGGTGTCTTCCAGATCCTGCAGCTTGTAAAAGCCTGCAAAGTTCCTACAGGTCACAGAAGCCACATGAAGGACCCACATGCTGACCCATCCTGAGCAGAGCTGGAGGAATGAGGCAGCAGGGAAACTGACAGAAAACACACCATTGTGGTAAATTGGGCAAGTGGCTGTAATTATCCTGTTTGGCTCCTTCCTCTCCTAGTTGCATCTTCCTGCCTACATTAATACATGGCTAAATCAAGACTAGCTATGCAACTGATTAATAGCAGATCAACAGAAAAGGTGACATAAATAAGGTCTCTTGGTGGCCTCCCTTCAAAGCAGTTGGCAGTCATTTGGGAGAGAAAATTGCTTATCAGCTTCTCTGGGGCTGGTGCATGAAGGAATCTCCCAGCCCAAAGCATGGCCTCAAGAAAGACACAGAGCTTCTGAAAATGGCTGTTTTATTAATAATTGAAGGAATCACAAAGCTAGAGTGACAAATACCTTCAGATCTCGCATCCATGGCCTCTGGCTGAAATAGGGTTGCATTCAGAGAGCAAGCAAAACATTTTTTGTCTTCTTCCAGTGTTGCCTCTTGCATTTACTCCAGCGTGCTATATTTGGTATGGCTGTATCTGTACAAGAGCTGCTCTCTAACAACTGTCATCGTGTAGAAGAAACAAACCTCCTGGGAGTTTAAGGCAGTTTCTATTTAGACCCACGCTTTGTTATGATACCAAGTTTAGCCTCAGCCATACTGCACACTGAAATCCCAGTGTCTGTGGCTGCTCACAAGCTAAAGGTTCGCGTTTCTTTGGTTTCACTGCATTTCACAGCATCACTGCCTATGCAAAATTCTGCTCCTGTTAATCCAAGCCTTCAACTGTAGCTCAGAAGTATGGAGATAAAGTGAGAGGGTGGTCACAAAGATGGCATGCAATGTACACTGATGGGGACAAGAAACACTATATAGTTGTCAGCGCAGAGAAAGGGAGACTGGTCTTGGAGCAGCAATGCTTGGGATGGAAGGCAGAAAGATAAATTTATCTTCTTTGATGTGCCATATGTTGCTGATAAAGGATTAAATGCCCTTTCTGGCTGCAGCATTGTTGTTCATTACCAGGGGTCCTCTTTCTGAGGTGAAGATTTTCTCTCCGAGAAGGTCTCTAAAATTTTTTAGCTTGGTATGATATTATGTTTTCAATTACAACACAAATACACACATATGTGCCCACTCATACTATCCAAAGGAGATCTATGTATGGTACTGTGTAATTTTAGTTTTCCAACACAGCATCATTTAAATTATGGAATTGCTTAAAAGAGAAAAAAGAAAACAAAGCCCAACTCATTCAACTTGTAAGTACAACACCAAGTAGTGCTGTTTGTTCGTCTTCCATTCAGCTGGAGTTTGGGAGGCATTAAATGATGCAGACCTTTGAATCTGCCCCCTCAGAAACTCTGACAACTCAGAACATTGTACCCTCTCCATTATTATTCCAAAATATCCATTTAGACACTCCAAAATTGTTAATAAATTCTGATTCAATCCTACACCCCCACATTTTTGCAACTCTCATCTTTTACTGTGAATGACTGGGACAATGGTGGTGTTTTCCTGCTGTAAAGAAAAATTGTTTTTCTTGTAAATTCCAGGAACAGTTCTTTCTGATGCTCTAGATGTTCCATATAACAAATAATCTTTGAAATAGGAGAATTTGGTTCATCTTGCAGATTTTTGTTCTTCGTGAGTGGAAAATAATAGCAGACAGTTTTCCTCCTGTGTCAGTGCTTTTATCCCAGTCAAGGTTGACACAAACATTTATTGGGGATAAGCTCACAAATCAACCTGTGTAAGACACCTCACTACTGCCGCTGGGCACAAGTTTTGGGGTGCCATGTTAGTGTAGCACAGTCTGTTCCCTGTGCAAAGTAGCCCTCTTGCAGGTGTAACATGGCATAGCCTAGGTGAGGGCTCTCCTGAGGCACAGACCTCGTACAGGCATGTACCAGCCTCCTCTACCTCCACTGCAGGGACAGAGGGAGATGATGGCTTGTCCAGAGCAAAGGAACACATCTGATTGGTACATTTTTCCGCAGAGGTCAGTTTAGGTCTAAGAATCCATTTCACTGCTCTACATTAGAGCAATCTAGCCTCTGGTCTAAATCAGAGCAGCAGAATGGATCTGCTGTAATGGGGTTTGAGGGGGTTCAAAGCTGACCATTAAACCTCTCCTTCATGTGCACACAATGAAACACATAGACAAACACACGCACACATTGTTTAGTCCTTGAAGAAGATCAGCCAGCACTTGTTTTTTGACTGGTGAGGCTTGGTAGGGGACCAATTAAAGTTCTTACTGCTAAGATGAAAACCATGCATGTTGTTACAGCTGGAAGAGCTGTCTGGAGAAGCCTGAGTGCTTGAAAACTGTACTTCCCAGTATAGTTTCTCTAACATAGCTACAAGCAGCACACCAAGCTCCAAATATCTTCTGTTTTTAAGCTAGAATCTAAGGGGTAGAGGGGAGGACAAACAGTGGAAGGCTGACAATAGAAAGCAAGTATTTGTTTGGAGGAAAAGAGTAAATCCACTAAACTCTTAAAGACTTCCAGCATAAAGTCTTGTCGATCTCATCACTTTCCTCAAATCACTCCAAGGAACACGATAATGTCAGGATTCTAGTCTTTAGGAATAAAGAAACAGCACAATGTTTAAGGTAAGGTAATAATAAGTAGAACCCTACCTGGAAATACATTAAATAACTGGAATTTTTTTCTGGGCTGAAGGGTTGCAGCTGCTCCTGTATTACACACCCCATCTATGTGGTAGAATATGGAGGTCCTAATACTGCAAAAACACCACTATATTTTGCACTAATGCTTCTGTATTGTAATTTTAAGAAATGTCCCTAGCTGTTAGCATCCCCATAGCATGTCTTGCTGCTTCATATATTCACAGACACTTAATGCCGCTTGGACCTTCCCAAGTTGTGATGTGGTCTGGTGAGTGCAGTTCAACATGTCCCAGATCCTCCATGGAAAGAAAGATCTTGTGACTAGACAGCCATTTAGATTTCTTAGGCATCAGATGCTTCCCTACCCTCTAGACAGCTTAGTTCTCTGGCCTACAGCTCTGGGTCTCCCTGCTGTCTTGGTCGTGTGCACAAAGTACAATCCAATTACTTCTTCCACGTGGAGAGGATGCAGAGAGTCAGCAGTGATAGATAGATCCCTACAGGGCAGAAAGACCCATTCTCTGCAAAATAATGAACCTTGTAGAAAAAAAAAAGGGGGAGGAAAAAAAAAAAGCTCGAAAAAACACAGCTTCACAACTGAAAAGCCAACATCCCTGAGTGAGCTGAAGTTGAAAGATCACGTAGTTTTGAATCATTGCTTCAGGCTCTCTTCAGAGTCAAAGGGATCTCAGTTTACACATCGGTTATACGTTTAATCTTGCTTTAGTGACTGCAATCAAGTCAAGTTTTTACTATTTGGGAGGGTTTTTGAGTGAAAGCTGTTATCGCATGGGGGGAGAGAGGGCTTTCTTCAATTCCAGAGACCTGAAATAATCAGTACCCCAGTGTGAGTTCCACTTTGTTCAGATGCACTGTAGGCCAAAACTTCTTTCCTAGCCCTGGACTGCTGTTCTGGATATTCTTCACAGAGGTGTGAGCATGAACATTTCTGAAGCAAGCTCTGACATTATCAGTCACAGCAGCCCTTGAGCAAGCGTTCTGATTTTCAAAGTGATGAAAAGAAAGCTTCTGGTGCTTTTTCACCTCTGAACATCAGACAGTGTGCTCACAGCCTTCTCTGGATAGAGGCATTTGATACTAGCCACTGTTTTGAAAGTTGCGCCCCCCCCTTATTATATTATGAACCTGGATGCAAAAACTTGAGCACTGCTATCATCTGCAGCAAAAAGTAGTGAATAGCCACTTATGGCTGCTGCACCCTGATCATGAGTTATAAACACAGATAATTGACTGTCTTTGATGTTATTACATTCATCATTATGTATTACCTTGCCTAGTGTGAAAACTAGCATATTTAGGGATCTTCTTAATGGAAGCACTGACATTTGGATATGTATAAAATGGTAGATCTTGTAAACCAGTCCTCTAACTACAGATTTTTGAAAACTTTTTCTTCTCCCAAACCCCAATTTTGCCAGTTACGGTTCTGTGAAATGCAAACTTCATTCACTACATGTCAGAGCACAGCTTGAAAAACCTTTCCAATGCTATTTTTCCACGTTGCAGATATGGGCTAGTTCACTTTCTTCACTTACTAATGATCCTGAACTTCACCAAAAATTAAAGAATAGATGCTTCAGAGTTAAGCACCCACTTCCCATTGAATGTGCACTGGTGTAATTCGCAAGAAGCAGTGCATGCTGTGTGAGTGCTGCCTGTGTCATCTGCTCAGAGAGGAGAATATTCCCCCATGTGACATGTAATGCCCTCAGCAATGCCTGGGCTGGGTGATGGCTGGGTGATGGCAGCCTTGTTCCCATGGAGGAGCATCTGCATCTGCAGATAGTTTCAGAGAAACCAGAGGGTGGCAGAATCAGAATCTGTGACTAAAGTCACCTCTTCCCTGGTGACCTGCACATCAGAAATGTTTTTTCTAAAGAAGCTGGCAAATGCATTTCAAATACAGATTT
>JAAGNO010010853.1:0-61563 GCA_033439905.1 Ceryle rudis
CGCGCAGCTACGGCTGGAGCGGGGCTGCGCACCTGGGACAAAGCTTCGTCCCCCGCTGCTCTTTGTCCACCTTCTTCCTCCGCGGGTTGCCCTCCGTTCCCGCGGCTCTCCCCCCCACCCGCCTGGCACGCTCCCACTCTCACTTTTCTTCTCCCTCCCGCCTCCTGGCATCCGTTTTCTTCAAAAAACGGACGAACACTGGACTCTCCCTGCCAGGTCAGGGTGCTGCTGGACCCCGGCCCGGCCACATATTTAGGCCTGTCCCTCTGTCTCCCCCCCGCCTCGCTCCCGCGCCTGGCGGCTCTGGCCGAACACGGTGGGCACCTGCTGGGCCAGCTGCGAGCCTCACAAAGGGGGCACGGTGGGCCTGTGGCAGACCAGCCTGGGCCGCTGCCCTGTGCCTTCATGGGCAAGTCGGAAAGAAGAAGAGACAAGAAAGCATCACTTGGAGGCTTCCTCTTCTTGACTGCCCTTCGTGTTTCTTTTTCTGTGCTTTATCACCAGCCAAAGCTTTCATCTCATTTTATAAAATGAGGGTGAGAAGGCTGCAGGAAGGTGGTCAGCTGCCATATGGTTGTCAAAAGCCGAGTGGCATGGCAAAGTCTTGCTGGCACGGGAACTATGAGAAGCTTACAACCCATTTGCCTTGATGATTTATGGAAGTCCTCTAGGTTTCGTAACAGAGTCTGTAACACAAAGTTACTTTGGGATGACCGAGGAAGCGCATTCAAGTTTCTTTGGCGAACTGAGCTTTACCAACTCAGCTACACAGCATCTCAAACGAGCATGCAAACTGGCTGTCCTCTCCGTCACCCGCACTCAGCCCCCTTTTCTCAGAGCCGAAACAGAGCCCGGGCTTCCCAAAACCCTGCAGTCGGTTCCCAGTTTCTCCTCGAGAAAACAGGTACCGAGACCCCCTCTAGCGGCAGCAACACCCGTAGCAGCGATCCCTGCAGCGGCGGCGAGAGGGGCCGCCGGTCCCTCGCCCCCCGGGGGGTCCTGCCGGCAGCTTTAGGGAGGCTGCTGAGGCCAGCTTGCTTTTCTAGGTTTTATTTTGTAGTGACGGCTTGCTCCATAGGAGAAGGAACAAGCTTTAAACCAAGCTTTAGCACTAAGTCCTATAAATCTGTAAATTGCCATGTGACAGATACAAAAACAGGACAGGTGTGTCACGCCTTTTACAGATTGAATGCCAAGGACAAAATAAGAAAGGCAGAAAGTTCTTCTGTCTTCTGGATTAGGTCATAAGAATAGGCTGATACCTGTGATGTAGGGAAATACAGTAATATAGTAATACAGTAATATAGTAAATGTCAAGATTGTAATAGTAAATTTTCCACTCGCAAAGTACGTGATGTTTTGAAGCGGTACTCGTTTGTCTCCCATATGCTTGCTTTTTCTGCTTCTCCTTCTATAGCTTTCTTTCCAGTATTTGTCTCCTTATTGTCTGTTACACGTCTTCATTTTTCTCTCTATAATCTAGTTCTGTCCTGTCCTCATGTCTCTCCAGCATCTGTTGGAAACCTGTTTGATATGATCAGTGAAATATGGCGGTGTTAACAACACAGGCAGCCTCTATAGGGGAAAAGGTAAATAACCTAAAAGAGAGAAAACCCCCTTACTCTGCTGACACTTTGCAGGCAGAAAAGAATTTTCAGAATTAGTTTTCAATTATCTTTGCAGCTATAGATCTGGATAAAGCAAGAGAGAAATTTCTTCAGAGAATGACTACTCCAGATATTCCAATAATTGCAAATGGTATTTTCTGCCCAAAGTCAGTGAGTCTGAACAAGTCTAGTTATGAATGCGTGTACCTTTGAAGGACAGGCAACTGTTGATAATCATTGTGATAATAGCAGGCATGAGGTTGTGTAATCTCAATTCCCACAACATTGAAAAGTAAAATTAATAAAGTTAAATGAAATGTACTGGAGATTAAAGTAAACTCTTTCACATTTCAAGACAGGATGGCCTTTTTCTTGTTAGTAGCAAAGAACATAAAAGCCATTAAATTAGAGGGGAAATTACTAGATTGAAGGGGAAGAAAATTTCTAAGAAACATAAGTAGCCTTGTTATGTGTGAAAAGTGCAAAGTGAAGACAATACAATCAAATATCAGTTCTATTTTATAAAAACTGAACAGTTTCTATCCTAGTCTAATCTGTGCAGAGCGCAGATTTATCCATTACTAATAGTGGAAATATTCAGATAACAAGAATAAACTTTAAATTGTAAACTAGATACACTCTTTGACGTAGACTGTTCTTGGGCTTTCCACAAGTGTATGCTTCATACAAGCCCGATAAAAATCTCCCACTTTACACTCTCTATGGAACTAAATGTAGTGCCTGCCTGCCTGATATATGCACTCCTATGACAAGTCCCAGCTTCCAAAAGTTTTCAGAAACTCAGAAAGATCACATTTCCCTGTGTATGACCTTAGAATGCCCCATGGATGGACACCGCCATTGACATTAACAGTGACATGCAAAAGAAAAATACCAAACTGTATGCTTTGTATTACACATGAGAAAGATCTGAAAGCTTTTCTGGTTTTCATTCCTGGGGAAGATTTCCTTGTTTCTAGATTGGTTCACTGCAGATTTTACTGAGTTTCAATGTTTGGTTTTTGGAGGCATTGGGTTGTTGTGTGGGGTTTGTTTGTTTGGGGTTTTGTTTGTTTGTTTGTTTGTTTTGTTTGTTTGTTTTTAATGAAGAGATTAGGGACTTTGTCAAAGAACAAAGATTTAACAAACCAGTCCTCAGTGTATACCTAAATTACAAAGAAGTGACTGTTTGCTTCATGCAAAAGCCCAGCTAGCAACACAATATTTGAAATTACACTGAACTCTGCAGAAGGGGCCATTGTGTTCCAAAAGTCAATAGATGTGGGAAGCCCAAAATAATAGTTGGAAGATTAAAGGAACCCAAAAGCATTTCTGCTTGTTTCCAGACAAATCTATGAAAATATCTAAAAAGTTTCTCCAACCTTTCTTGCGTAGTAGGTTATTTCTGTACCCTAACCATCCGCTCTCATACTTCTGCCTGGTAGGATTCCTATTCAAGCTAGAGCTTACGCATGTTTTGTTCTCCAATAGCCACAAATTAATCAATACCGTGGAATTACAGCAAATAATAAATCTTACAGCCCCAAACCTATTGAACTCGAAAGAAAACCCAGTGAAATTACATTTGGAAGTAACTTTCTTTTACAGTGTAATTCTGAACCTGTTGATGTGTGGGTACATGCACAATTTCATTGTCACGTGAACGTTGGTAGAACAACATATTTTGGTGAAATTATAGGTATGAGCAGGATGAGGATGTGCATTTGGAGTACCAGTGATGCAAACCATAGTGACTTTGATAGCTGAGGACATGTCTATGCTGCTTTTGTGCTATGGAATGGTCTCCAGAGTAGCCTTGGTTCCTCAGCCAACTGGTATATACCGTGGTTTTGTTCTTATTTCAAAACAAAGGCTCTGCAGAGCAGAGGTCACCTGCCTACTGCATAGCCATTAGTATCATAGTTAACTTGTAATGTCTTTGTTAAGGCCATCAGGCATATCCTAGCTGATAAATAGGTTTTTATGTTCCCTTGCAGTAAAAACAATCAGAAAGTCACCCTTCCCCCAGACAGCAGAATGGAAACCTAGAAATAGCAAATAAAGAAAAGTGGGCAGAACTGCTCTGCTTTCCATCAAGAAGCCAGATTTTTCTCTTTTGACCAACTTGCTCATTGCATATCTAAGTATTTACACATTTTTAACATCCTGGTTTCCTCTCATTTAACTTTAGACATAGTAGACACTTTCACTGTAGAGGCAAAGACCTTTGCTTAGACCTCGTTTCATTTTGCTGACCTGTCAGAATGCTTCCTGCTGCAGAAAAAGAGATCTGAAATACAAGTATAGATTAAAAAAAAAAAAAAAGGAGGTATGTTGCTAAATACGGCCTGCAGCAAAATGAATCTCTGCATCAGCCTGGCTTACTCAGTCTGAAAGAAATTCATCTAAGGCAGATGATCTTTTATACTTCTTCCACCTGCTGAAGTCTCCATTACACAGGAGCCATTTCATAAGAGCCCTCCTGAAAGAATCTGTCCTGAAATCACTGCGCCTTGAGTCTCCTCAGCCATAAGCCCCTTCCCATCCAATACTACAGCCAATCTTCCTGTTGCCTTCTAGCAGCCAAGCCTCTGTACATGGCTGCAGTACAACCCTTAAGACCCTTCTGGTTTTGCAGTCATAGCGTCTCCGATTATGTTTATGGAATCTGGCATCATCTGCTATATCTGACCGCTGGGCTGTTACAGCAGAGTGCCTTACTCTGTGCCATAAACTTTCACCGGGCTGGCAGGACAGGAGTTTGAAACATAGCAGGCAAATTTATTTCAGGGTGAAAACTGGCAGTTCTTACTTCAATGTGAGTGTAAATAGCTTGGCAAAAAAAATGGGGTTTAACTAATTATGCAAATTAGAGGAAAGTAAAGATGTTTGTCTTACTGCTTTGATTACGTAATAGGTACAGAAATATAAATGTTCTGCTCAAGACAGCAAGACATATGACACAGAGGTTTAGTGTTGTCAAAGACCTAAAATGCTAATCCTTCCTTTGATGTTTATATTGCTTAGCTGGAAAGGGAGGAAATGCATTATTCATTATTTGATGTTATGAAAGGGAAATATAATAATAAGCAATATATAATCTATATTTATATACTTTCCACAGTACTTGGAAATTTTACTCAATATAAGCACAAGCCATAATAAGAAAAATAAACCAAAATATCAATAAATAGCAGATGCACACTGTATTTGGATATGAATAAATTATGTGAGTCATAATGGTTGCAACAGCAGGTGGTGATGTAGTTCAAGACTCTCTTGTGATTTCTCACTTTTTTTCCTCATACTCCAAAGAGGAAAGTTTGAGACCCCTAACACTTGGTGCAGTTTTAAACTCTGAACCTTTAGCTGCTGAAGAAACTAGAGGCATCTATTGAATTTTATTAGCTCTGCAAAAAACATGCAGCAAATAGGCTGGTTGTCACTTGTGAGTGCTAAACCTGCTGCTATGACTAATTTATGAACATTCATCCTATTTGTCCTTTCATCTTTCTTCCTGTCTCATATATCCTATTTTAATTAAATCTCAGATTGAGAGTTCACTGGGGCAGAGAATTTCCTTGTTATGTTGTTTTCAAAGTTTTTTATGCAGTGGAATTCTAATATGTAATTGGAAGCTGATAAAGATTTTGGAATTACTAGAGTCAACAATGTAACTGCTATTAGACCTGATTAAAAAGAAATACTGTACAGAAAAAACATCTGGTGAAATTGAATTTTACCTTGTTTTAGCTTTTGTATAGTAATAAGCATCATCTTTCAAATCCTTTGCCCTAGGGAACAGAATTTAAAAGTCCAAACTACTTATAATATAGTTCTTCACATCATGATCGAGCTCATACTTTAGAACATGACAGCATTTTGTTTATTTTTTTTCCAGGGATGGAACCCAAGACTGCTAAATATTTAAGGAGATGAACAAATTTTTACCAAACCATAAATCCTCACAATTTTGGACAGTGAAGACTTTTGCTGGTCCAGGCAACAAGTATCAGACAAGTCCAACATATGTAAGAAAATAAGAATTTTCTCTGTATTTCTGTACTGCCTTTCTTTGAACAGAATGGATCACATTTTAGTCAGAACATCATGTTTGTATAAAAGCTGCTTACTCTCAGTCGCTCTTCTGTAATTATCGGTAACAAGAGCACTACCACATAATTTGATGTATGTGAAGAGGTGGAAAGACAAAAATAGAAACAATTGTTAAAAACTTAACAACAATCAGTCTCCTGAGCGTTCTGAATCTCATATTACTATATGTTAACAAACTCAATATGAAATACGGGCCAGCTGGTACTAAACTGAGATTTTCTTATAGAAAGTTCCAAGTCGATCATACTTAAAACAAAGCTCCCTAGCATACAGTGCATAGCTTTTATTAACCTTCAGCCTTTTATCTAGACTGATATTTAATAAATTCTTTTCCTCATAGTTCAACACCTCCTCTTTCTTGAACCTACAGTAAAGTCACCATGTTAAATTCACAGCTTCCCTATCACCATGACAATGCAGTGATATCAAAGCCTCAGTTTACTCTTCCATTAAGACAGAAGAGCGGGCTCAGAGCTGAGCCACTTTAACTCTTCTGTCATTTTTTTCCCTTGTATGTGAATTGTATGTAAAGTTACAAAGAGTTAATGCATGAATTTATTTGCTATTCCAGCATCCTCACCGCATCTCTTGGTATTGACAAATTTTAGCTAATGAATTTGTTCAATGCAAAATTGTGTTTGAGTACTCAAAATCCACAAACAGTGGTGCATCTGTATGATTTGTTATCTAAGTCTTGTGTTATGCCTTTACATATGAAATCCGCAGTTGTAAAAAATTTTATTTCATCTATAGAACTGAAAATTGTGTTCATCAGACTCTTGCAAAAGCAAAGCTTTGCTCATTTATTTGTCAAAAGTAAAGTAGTCAAAATATCTATTTAGAAGTTATTTACTTCAGATATTCATGAATTATTTATCTCAATATTTCCCCTGTTTAGCTGTGATACCAGATTCTTTTAATTAGCTACAAATATTTTAAATGAGAGGGGCAGCTACTAGAGGAGAATACCCATCTTAATGTGGTTTTTAATTATAAATGTTTTCTGCCTCTTTATAACATTCTGTCTAAATGTAATTTTGTGTACTTAGCAATTTACTAATATAGGCTGGGGTAGCCTCAAGTTTGGATGTTTTATTCCTAAATACGTTCAGATATGAATGCTCTGTATTACATATGTAAACAAATCTTACAGGCTATAACGGTTTTGCAGTTGGGCTTTTTTTTCTTCATTTATAGACAGAGAGGTCAAATGTAGGGATTTTGGATGTTTCATTGAACCAACATACCATTCAGCTATGTAATGCAATTTCCTAAAGGCCTACTGATATTAAGCATCCTAGATTCCAGATGAAGACATTTCCCTTCTCTATGGTTTTACCTAAGAGATAAAATCTAACCTAAGAGATAAAATCTATGTATGGCTCCACATTTGTCCCTTAATGCTTGGCCTGAAACATTGCCTCTGCTGAAGGCAGTAATAGTTTTTTGCACTGACTTCAAAGAGGCCAGTGTTTCACCCTTCATTTCTCTGCTGGATACGGCTTTTCCCCTTAATCTACCATGTATCATAAAAAGTGATGTGCTTTGGAAACTATAATGCATCACAGTAAAAATTGTAATGCCACAAAGCAATGTCAATATATGTTTTTATGTAGTAGTGGGAGGAGGAAATAAACCAGGAGAGACAAATGTTCCTATTCACAAAGCTCAGAGGTTTTGTTGTATTTATAAATGAAAATACGCCCTTTCAAGCAATAAAACCCTCATACAGCTGCCTAGTACCATTTCACCAAGGGCAACCATCAGGTAAGCACAGGTTTACCAACAAATTTGTTCTTATAATTTCTCAGTCACAAAGAAGGTTAGAAATGGGATTTTGAGCGCTAATGGGTTTGTGAGAAAGCGGCCAGTATCAAAGGTGTTCTGTATATCAAAGGTGTTCTGTATTGAAGTGTGATCCTGGGGAATACTAGATTTTAGTAGATTCAACTTTCTTCAAAGATATGGCATCATGCTTATTTAGTTCAGTTTTTCCAAGCATGTATCTTTTGCCTAAGATCCTTTGCTGTAGTTTTAAGTATCCAGTCCAAAATATATAAGTGATGATATTATGGAGTTCTACCAGAAAGTTAAATATAAAAAATAAAAATTCAACTTGGGCTATTGGCCTCTTTTAATTTTCTAATTCAGGTCCATTTTTAGTATGTGCAGCCCTGACTTTGAAGGAAAGGCCAAGTCTTGGTCTCAGTGCAGTTAAAACCAAACATTGATCAAATTCACAATCATCGCAATCTCCCCCTTTGATAAAATCTGAATGACTAAAACTGTTATTCATTGTTTTGGGGGGCATATTTGGCCTGCAAATATAAAAGCACAACTGAGGGAACATTTTACTGAAAAGGTAGTAATGAATATGTCTATATTGTAAATATTTTGAGACATATATATAGTCTGTTCCATAAGTAGAACTTTGCTATATAACTATCTAAGACCGAACATGGAAAAACATAGTAAGGTAAACCGAGGCAAAGTGACGTCTCCAGTTTAAAATCAGCATCAGAGGTAAACAACCATACTAGGAAAGGAAACAAATGTCTCCTACTAGTCAAACCAGGAGTCTATCTACCACACCTGTCATAGCTTTTCTCTGGTTTGTTTTCGGTTGGGTTGGTTTTTGTTTGGTTTTTGGTTTTGGTTTTGTTTTTTTTTGGGTTTTTTGTTTGGTTTTGTTGTTGTTGTTGTTTTTGTGGGCTTTTTTGTTGGTTTTTTTTTGGTTTTTTGTTTGGTTTGGTTTTTCTGTTTTGTTTTGTTTTTAAGGAAAAAAGAATGCTTGATTAAGCTAATTCTTTGGCTTACTCCATTCGGTGCATAATTAACTGAATATTGAATACTCATTTTGCATGTTATATAAAATCAGCTGAAGTGGGCAGGAAAACATTCAGAGTACAAATGAGCTTTCATCAGGGACCGAGGATCCTATTGTCTATGACTCAAAAGGAAAGTAAACAGAGGTGCTATGCCTAACCTGCCTTTCATTCTACAGCTATAAAAAGAAAACAAAGCTTCAGAAGTCCTGCTCTTATTATTATGCTGGCATTTTGAAACATGAAAAACATTGAGTGAAATGCAAATTTCAGTGAATTTTATCAGAGGCAAGTGCCTCAAATGATGCAATTCTAAAATTGCACATTAAACTAAAGATAAAATTGGATTAAAGTTATGTGAAAGAGCCATAAATATTTGTGTCTAAATAGCATTAATACATCATGAGCTTAGCTGGGCAGAATGGAGGCTGTAAATGTGTTGAGGATGATTTGGTTCAAAATGGCAAGTTCTTACAGAGAATACACAGTGCAGGATTTCAAGACCTGGGCCATTTCCCAGGGAATGTTGTGAAAAGAAAGTTCAATGTCATTCAGTTAAACTCCTGCTGTGAACACCAATAAAGAGATGACCTTTTCAGGCTTTGCAGAGGTCCCATTTAGCCATGGTGGTTTTGCCCAAGAGCATTAGGAGCTCTGTGCTCTCACGAAGTTACGAAAACGAAAGGAAAGAGCTCCATCACAGCAACAGCAAAGTACTTGTATGACTTCAGAAGGAAATGTCTCAGAAGAATGAAGAGTTAGGTGGAATGACTCACTAATAACCAACAACTTATATAAAAGTTTGTAAAAAAAGTTTGTAGAAGTTTTATAAAAGGAAATGGAAATGACTGGTACAAATGTTAGGAATGAAGTCTTCAGGAGTGCCACTGGGCAGCTGAGGAAAATTCTGATGACTAACCAAGATTAACCTTCACCAAAGTTAGTATAATTAAGGCAAAATATGGCAGAGAACAAATAAAGTTTTTCACCAGTCTTTCTTGGTCCTGTCAGCTACCTCTGACAGCACACAGAATCACAGAATCACAGAAATATTAAACACTCAGAATTAAAAAAATACATGAATTAAACAAATATCATCTTCTTTTATCCACAGTTGGGAAGAGCAGCCGGTGGGAAGAGCAGCAGAATCATCCTGGTTGGAAAGAGGCAACAACTGAGAAAGACGTGCTTATGTGAGTCTGTGAGGCACCACCCATATATGCATCTGTGATGGTGTGTATGTACCACTGCTCACATCTGTATAGCCTTGGGAAAGTCAGAAACATTTCATGACTGGCTGGATATGAAACCCTTTTTCTCTCTCTGCTGATATAGAAAAAGAAATAATTTCTGTGGTCATTAGAAAGCTGCAGATAATTTTCTTAAAACATTTTTCCACATATGGGGGCCTATTTTCCTCTCCATAGGCTGCTTAACTCTTATTAATATCAATGGGGGTTATGCACACATGTGGAGAATAAATTAGATTCTTCATTGTTTCCTTCTGATAAAATTAAATGTTCTTTCCACATGTTAAAATTAGCTCACATACTGTTGTTCTCATGGTATTGGAAATAGAGAACATTAGTCACTAAATGGGTCTTAAATTATTTTTCTTCTTAATAAAAGACCTATCCTGCTTCTTCTATAATCAGAAAATAGTTGTCAAAAGCCTCAGTCAGAACTTGAGTGGACAGCTGAGCATCAGTTTTGGTATGGTTTTGTAACTCTTGATTTCATCCTTAGGGTGGATGGAAAATGTTTTCTCCCATTATGGTACATTATACAGACTAGACCTGTGACTAGCAGTTGCTTCATACTAATAAATGGCTAAACTCAAATCCAGTCAAATTTTTTCAATCAATTCTTATTTTCTCCTTTTTTTTTTTTTTTTTTTTTTTTTTACAAGCATTGGAAGACAAATGTTTCTGTCACAGGACACTCTTATCTCATTTTCCTCTGATACCTGTAACTGAAAAATACTAATGAATTTTCACTGACACAAATTTGAGCTGCAATTTAATACCATCATTATACAGGTGTCATTATTTTGCATGATTTGGTATATGTAGGATGCTGCAATTTTATACTCTTTGAAGTGTTTTTTGTAGAGCAAGTGCTTATCTTTATAGCAGACCTTTTAATATCCCTGACATTGCATCTAAGAAATAGTTACAGACATTATCCCATAGACCTTTTGACATTTTTTGAATATGGAATGCTGAACATTCACATTCAACTCAATCATAAATGCAGTTCCCTGAGGGATGATGACATCAAACATTGGACCATCTTCTTAGAAACTGCATCCCTGGTAGATCACTCAGTAGCAGAGAATGATTAAGCATTTTAACTTCCTAGGACAGAACTGGAGATGCAGCTGCATCTGCAAATGGAAAAAGAATAGTGTGTTGGTAACATCTGCCTACCTGTCGCAGAAATGGTGCAGGATGGGTGTATGTCTACAACTTGAGAGAATGGGAGGTTTTGTAATATTAGAAACCTCTTGTTGTAGATATGCTCTTGGGAAATAATTTGACAGGACTGTTTTACATAAAACCTGTGTGATCTCAACTTTAAGCTACAGCTAAGAAAAGTGAAGAAGACAAAAGGAATTGTACCTATGCCATGGAATGGAGAAATGGTCTCCAAGAAATGGAAGTCAGTGAAATTACTTGATCCAAGAATCAAGCCACTATTATAAGAAAAAAAAATGATAATCAAATTATCAGAGAGGAAATTGTATAATAAGAAAAAGATTGATCAAAATCACAAATCAGCATTTTTTTTTTTGGTACTATTTCTTTTATATTTATTAACAAGAACAGTAGTTTTCCACTGCAATTTGTAAACTGCTTAGACTTTGATTTTTTCTCAGAAGTATAATTAGCTGTCCTAAGCTATAGGAATTTGGGGTTTGTTCTAAATTCAATATGCTTCAGAATGTCTTTGCAACCTTGAAACAAGATAAAAGCTATTTGATGTATGGTTACACTTAATTTTCATAATTTCTTTCAGTTTTTCTTTCTAATTTCAATAATATATCTCAAAATATGTTGTGAAGTCAACACTGTAGTTTGTGGCTAAACAAACTGTAAATTGTGATATTTATTTTTGCCTCTTGAGTTCTGAATGTCTTTCAGGCCTAACTGAGACTTGACCTACCTTACTGATTCCTTGAATGCTTTTTTTTTGAGAAATGATGATTGAGAAGACTTACTATGAGCCATTCAAATCACACCATAGTGAGTGGGATCCACAGTATTAGGACACCTACATTTAGGCAACTAGATGTTTTAATGACTTAGGTCCAGTTACAGTCGATCAAGATTTTGTCCATCAATGGGTCACAGAGTTCTTAGGCCTGGGTATGTGTGGTAAGAGAAGGTACTTGCTTTTCTCCACTTTAATTATGGCCACACAATCACTGGCATCCTGGTTCTTTGTCACTTTTTTTTTTCATACTGTTGTAAGTGAAAGAAAGAATTAATGAATCTTAAGCTTTCCTTAAAAGTAAGTGTTTCCAGCATTTTTAGCATTCCAAATAAAATAGAAGCCAAACAAGTCTTTCCAACCAAAGTTATGGTGGAATTAGCTTTGCAAATAAATCCAGAATGCAAATCTATTACAAGCTTAATGGGAGAATATTTCCTCTCCATTTACTGCTGACAAAAAACAGTGTACAAACAAGTTTACTGTAAAGATATAGTGGAACAAGTCTGGAAGCCAACACACTGGTTAAGCTGATGCTGGCCATTAATGTCACTGTCTCAAGCTACTTTTCAGAAAAGAATCCTGGCGCTTGGTAGAAAGTGGGAAGTTTTAAAAATAAAAAGCAATTTGAGAAGTCCTTTCCTTTTAAAGTGTCTCCACTGTCTATAGTCACTTAAGTAAAGGAAAGTGGGTACAAGCTCAGGGTAGAGAGCAAGAACTTTGCACAGGAGTCAAAGCCTGTTTTGTGCTCTAGGAATAAACAATCGTACTGGCATCTTGTAAGCACTCAATTTATTCATTGCTTAGCTATTTTCTCTGGAGCTCTCACTATCATATTGGGTATGTTTCACAAGATGATAACAAATAGCATATATGTAGCTCCAGCCACTTCTTGCAGTAGTCTATGCACTATTCAATTCTTTTAAATGCAGATTTTTTTATCAGACAGATTAATAGGTAAGAACAAATAGCACCAGTTGTCCTCAAGGTGTGAATTCTTTGGTTATTGTGTGTTTATTTGGCTGTGTTTATGAATGATTTTTTGGCTACTGTGACTTCTTCATTCAAGAAGATCAATTGGCCACATGTATTGATAGTGACCACTCAGACTGAAGTATTTCAGTCTTTCTTGAAGGCATCAAAGCTGCTGTCAAATAAAATGGAAGAGTAAATGATTCTGAAGTATTACACTGAAAGATTACTGCTTGACTGTTATGGCTAGTAACATTTTTGGTTCACCACAGTTGATATGCATGAGACTAATACAGAATTCCTCTGGTTAAGGCTGTTCAAAGGAGAGGCCTACAAGCCAAATATATTATGCAGGAGAGAATTAATTGTGTTTCTTTTTTCTTCAATTGATATTAATATATATACACTTTATATCCACCAGGTATGTATGCTTGGATTTACAACCAAATCTTCAATTTGAACTTTATTCTCCTGAAAAGCAATGCATTACTGTAAGGGTACTTGAAACATTCAGAGATTATATTGGCCTTCCGAATGTATTAATTACCATCAGCGGTACTATAAACTTCTCTAGCTTACACCATAACAAAACCTCTTCTAAAGCAAATACTCAAAGTTTTCAAATCAAGTGTCAGTGCAGTCCCTTGAACTTATTGCTGATTTTAGTATTCATTAAAATGTGTAAAACACATTTTCAATAAAATAAAATATGGCTTCTTGCTCTGACTGCATATGGTATAATGCAGAGTTATGAATTATTTCTGAAGATGGATTTTAATACACATTATCTTTCCTACTTCATGTTATGACTAAATGATCATCATTCTGCGGACTCAAACCAGAGCTTATGTAAGCTGTAGCACAGGTGCACACAGCCCCTGTCATTGCTGCCTTTTAGTCACATGTCTTAACCACAAGAGCCTTCCTTAATTATAGTAGTACTTTTGCAGAGACAAACATATATCATGAAATTTCATACTCGTCTTTTTCCCAAAGGAAATAAATTGGTTTCAAGTGCAGTATCAGACTCCATGGCTGTGGATTTAACAACATAGAAATTTAGTTTCTCTAAGCTGGATTCTTTGTATTATTTAGGACTGTGGATGGAAGTGAATGGAGTAGCATTTATGTCAGAGCTGTGAACTGATGGCAGCACATCATGCCTACCAATTTTTCACTGTGCCACATCCACTCTCAACAGAACTTTCATTTTAAAAGTTAATAGTCTGTCATTCACATGGAAAACCAAGTACTTCTCTGTGAGCTTACTTGTAAGTGATAAAGGAAATTTGAAGTTCCCTAAACCAGATTCTTGCGACACTTCTGCTTTAAGTTATTTCCTGAGGAACAACTTTGACAAATAAAATGTCTCTTGGCTTGCCCTTATCTTGGGATATGATGCAAAGTTAGAACAGTTTTGGATGCCAAAATCTTTTCCTCTCTTCACCTTTGCAGAAGTACTTATGAGGCATGTCACTCCGGGTTGCCTTTGCATTGCCTCTATATAGTCACATAAAACCAACAGTGAAAATAACTATTTTTAGTGTAAGTTTTTGGGAATACAAAGATTTGTGTGCTCGCTTATGTACAGACTATGCCCAATGTCTATTACCTAGTATCTTAACACTACTTAGTTTGCTTTTATCCGAATGACCTATGCTGGAGGAATTTTATCATTTTTCTGAACTGTAGCTTGCTGCCCACTAAAACTTCAGAGCATTTACATGTCACTTAATGGCAATAGGAAACACCCAAACATTTTTTCTGAAGGTCAGTCAATCCTTCTATAATACTTATCTGGGACCTGCAATCTGCAATGTGGAAACCTGAATATTAACAAGTTAGTCATCTTGGTGCACCATATCAAAAAACACTTACCTGCTTTTGCTGAAATGTGGCAAAATTTCTGGTGGCTTAAAGTGACACTGGCGAAACCAGAAATTGCCTTAACTGTAAGTGATGGCAAACCACAATGAATGATTTTAGATGCACCTTCCTTTACACCAGAACCTGTTTGACCTGATAAACAACTCCAGGTTGCTACAGTGGAAAAAAATGGGGAGATGGAAATGACATTAGTTGGGGGACTGACCCTTCTGCCTCATGCAAAACCTTAAATGAGGTTAACAGGGGAGGACAAAAAAGTTCATTGCAATAAAAAAGGTTGAAACTGTGTCATCCACAGCCATGCTAATCGATGCATTCCTCTGTGAGCATCTCAGAGCTGACAAGGGGAAAACTGACCTATCAGCACCTTTTGTAGGAATAGCAGGAATTTGTTTAGTAGTAATGTTTAAAATTAAAGGAAGTGGTTTTTTTCAGTGACCTGGAGTCAGTCAGAGTATAAAATCTATGTGCTTTCTTTTTGTGCCAAGGTAGGAGAACCAACAATTATGAAAGGAAGCTATGTTCTCTCACACCTTTCCTGCCTGTTTTCTGAAAGTAAACCTTCCACTCTGCTGGTTACAGCCTGTAAGCTTCTATTTGTGTTGGTTTCCCCTAATCCATGTTAGAATTGATTTTGGTGTCCTCTCCCCACTGTTACTCCTAACAAGTCACACAACTTCATGTGACTTGTTCCTGCTGTGTTGTGGAAACAGTGATTGAACCAGACTGGCACATTATAGTGTGCTGTGGTAGCACTTCCAAAAGCCTTGATGGCACCTCCCACAAATGGTCTGCTCAGGGTTATTTTCCTCATACTTGTGCTTCTCAGAAATCCATGTCAGCTGCCAAGAGGGGAAGAAATGCAGTCCCTGCAAGTGCAAGGGCTGTGTCTGGTCTGCTCTGACTTGGTGTTTTTTGCTGCCAAAGTGTGCTCCAGGGGAACAGTTCTGTGACCTCACAGTTGGGTGTAAAGCCGTAATGTAAACTGTTTAAATCTCTGCCATGCTTGTCACTGTCTCTCCCTTCTCTGGAGGAATTAATGTGCTTACCAGATGGTTAAAACACAAGCAACACACGAACACCATGCTGTCAAAATATCCAGCTGATGTTAGACACACATTTTAGCAATGTCAGAAAGCTTGTCTTTAGGCAGGCTTCTGATCCAAGGGCTCCCATTTTGATGTGAAATCCACTTTGTTTACCTAACTCTGCATCAGGCACTCAACTTCATAAAAAGTTAACTTCTTTAGCAGAAACATCTTACTGCATCCTTTCTTCCTAAATCAAAAGGCTGCAGCAGTGTCACCCTGATTAAAAGTTACTCTGTAACTTGTGCTGATCCAAGAAGGAACTGCACCTGATTGCTTGTTTGGTGCATTCATTCATACCTCAGTGTGCTCCTGTGTTTTCAGCTAGTTCTTCCACAGGTATGGATGTGAAAGTCCCACCTGTCACCCTCCCAGCCACCTCAGCTGCCAGAAAGCAAAGGCCACAGTACAAAACCATCCCAGGCTTCTCAGAGTGCTGTGCCCAGGACAATGCAGAGCAATGACTGGAACACCACAATGTGACTGTATTGCCACGCAAAATATTAAACTAAGAATATTGAAGAAGTGAATCACTGGTATTTTAGACTTTAATTGGCCCTCGGCCACCCTGGTTGTCTAGTCACTAATCTGCATTTTCAAGCCTAAGCCTTTCTGCTAACTGCTTCCTTCTTTAAATCCATTGAAAAACTTCCAGTGACAGGCAGTCTGTTCCCTGAAGGTCAACTGGTTTTGTATAAGTGGAACTAATGTGCTGCTCATACTGCTGTAAGAGCACGGTTTACTGTTATTTTCTGACCCATCTCCTTTAGTTGCAGAAGACTACATGTAGCATGGCCTTGCTGCACGGCTGTGCAAGGGGCATTTAAACAGCTTTCTGCTCACCTCTTTTTCATCGGGTATGATGAACTGAGGGAGAATTAAAAAAATGCCTAGAAAATGAAAATAAGCACTGGACCCACATATGCCTGATCTAGAAGTCAACCTTTGGGGAACTCGTACAGGAACAATGACTGAGGGTTAGCAACTGTCCTGGCAGGATGAATAAATACACTGACTGAAATCAGCGTGATAAATGAATTTTAGCTTTGCTGATATAAGAAAGCCATGTTGCCATATTGGTCTTTCTGAGAGATGAATCAAAGTGGAAGGCAATAACCAGATGCTGCTGTGTAGCTGAGCAATGCAGCACACTGCTCTGCATGTGTGCTCGAGCTGATGAGAAGTGATTCAGTACTTCCAAATCTTCTGCTCCTGTCCTGCACACCCAGCTGCGATGAGCTCAGGGAGAGAAAGCTGTATGACTACCTCTGGGGTTTGATGAGAGTGACAGTCCTCAGAGCCCTTTTGTAGGCTTTATAAGCAGATAGCAAGACTTTTACTATAATGCTTTTGTCTTTCATCTGTCAGATTGGGTGCTTGATAGATTACACTAGCAGCAGAGTGGCGAGTAGCTGCTCTGATTTGAAGAATTTAGCCTACAATATTAAGTATTTGTCTTTATCATATCCAGGGTGTTTTCACATGGATTTGTTAGAAGAAAAAACAATCTTTTTGACCCTTCTTGAGCACCTGAAAAGATATTAATTTACTAGGAATTATAGCAGTATTTTTTTTAAAAAAAAAAATTACTCTAACCTCCCCTTCACATGTAACATTATTAGCTTTCTATGAGATGTGAAAGTGATTTCACAGAATCATAGAATCATCTAGGTTGGAAAAGACCTTTAAGATCAAGTCCAGCCATTAACCTACTCTACCAAGTCGACCACTAAGCTATATCCCCAGGCACCACATCTGCATGGCTTTCAAAGACATCCAGAGATAGTGACTCAACCACCTCCTGGGCAGCCTGTTCCAATGCCTGACAACTCTTTCAGTAAAAAAAATTTCCTAATGTCCAGTGTAAAACTCCCCTGGTGCAGCTTGAGGCCATTGCCTCTTGTTCTATCACTTGTTACTTGTGAGAAGAGACCAGCACCTACTACAAAGTCCTTTCAGGGAGTTGTAGAGAGCAATAAGATCTACTCTCAGCCTCCTTTTCTTCACACTAAATGGCTCCAGTTCCACCAGCTGCTCCTTATAAGATTGTTCTCCAGGTTCTTCACCAGCTTCATTGCTCTTCTCTGAACCTACTCCAGCACATCGATGTCTTTTTTGTATTGAGGCGCCCAAAACTGAACACAGTGTTTGAGGCGTAACCTCATCAGTGCTGAGTACAGAGGGACAATCACTTCCCTCGTTGAGCTTGTCACACTATTTCTGATACAGGCCAGGTTGACTTTGGCTTTCTTGGCCACCTGGGCACACTGCTGGCCCATATTCAGCTGCTTGTCAATCAGTACCCCCAGGTCCCTTTCTGCCAGGCAGCTTTACAGCCAATCCTCCCCAAGCCTGTAGCATTGCCTGGGGTTGTTGTGGACCAAGTGCAGGACCCAGCACTTGGCCTTGGTTCAAAAAAGATGCCTGCTGTGTATGATTTTGTTACGAGATCATAATAACTGATATTGACAGTTAGTATTCATCCATATCATCTGCATGCAACTGCTCCAGGAGAGAGGTGACAATATGGACTAATGGCTCTGTAGTGTAGCTGTAGGCTAATTATGTCTTACTAATCACACTAACCACAGCAGTATATCTTTGGACTGTAGTCAGGAGGAACCCAGCACATTGCTTTCGCTGTCCAATTCAATTCATATCAGTTAACTATCCAATGGACATTAATGTTCAAAAACAGGCTTCCGTGAAAATAGTGGGTCAACAAAATCAGTCTGAATACTAGAAGAGGCTTGGTCAGAAAGTAAATGTTTCTTTAAGCTTTCATGTGTGACTGAAATTCCAGGAGACTGATTCCTAGCCTTACTTTCTTGCCCCTGTGCTACAAGAAGTCTTAGCACAAGGGTTTGCTTTTTAAAGTCTTCTTCCCATGATCTGAGCAGTGCAATTAGCACTAAGCCGATGGTAAAGGACACAGCTGACTTGCATGAAATATCTTTTTAGAGCAATAGGTGCAATGGTCATGTTGGGAAATCAGTTAAATTGCAAGTTAAATTGTAATGACTTATGCTTGGTGAATGGAGCACTTGGCATTGATTGCTGCCTTGTAAAGAAGTCAGTGTGAACAATGCTTACTGAACAGTTACTGTCATCTTCAAGTGAATCACTGCCACTAGTCCAGACACAGGAGCAAACTGCAGCTTTTTCTCAGATTTTAGCAATGTTGCAATGCAACTGCTTTTTCCTGCAACATTTTTTTTCAAGGCTAAAAATGGAAAGGCAAATCAAGGGAACAGTATAAGCTCATGCTCTTCTTATGATTGAGAAATATCTGTAGGTGTAACCAACAACTTACTTCTGCTATAGCCTTTACAGTCTAAATGAATACTGCAATAGGTTATGAAACACAAAACAGCTCTATTGCAACATAACTGCTGAACTCAATCCACTGATTAACCAAAGCCTTTTTCTAACCTGTCTAGGCCTATAGCATAATAACAACATGGGAGAAACAGCTTTGCTTGTGTTACAGTTCAGCCTTTGTATGAATGAGGCTCCTTCTACAATATTTTGTAAATTTGTGAAGATTTTCAGTAAACAAGTTGAGTGAAGGCGTTCTTCTATTTTTTTGTTTTCCTTGGGATGTCTCTCTGCTCCATCAAGTTAAGAGAGGAAACCTTAACTTTTGTTTTCTTTCTCAAATGCTTTTAAATTGTTTTAGAACATGGAGCATTTAGTGCTGCCTGTTGTAGCTCTTTCATATGGCCAGGAAAATCAGAACATATCTCTCCTGGGGAACAAGTGACACTGGTTTCGATCTCTGAAAGTGAATCAAAAATAATCTGGCACATTCTTCTGCTGGTTTAGAATTTTAACTAATGAGTCATTTAAATAACACCAGCAACTGTGTGACTCCAACCCTTATTTTAGATATTTTCTCTTGATTCAGATACAACAGGGTTGCGGCTGAAGGGACTATGCTGTGTCCAAAACCACCAAGCGACCTTGCTCATCAAGTAGTTCTTTCAGATTTTCATTTCAGCAATAGCAAATATGTTTTCCTTCTCTTTTTCCCCAGGACTCAGACAATCTCCAGAAGACTATCAACTATTCACATAGACATAGTAATACTATTTTCAGGCTGTTGCCACCTTTCTTCCCATCTTCTCCAACCTCATAGAGTTTTCTTGGTCCTTTGAGGCCAAGCACACATATATCTTTTTTCTCTTAGTCACAGAAGCTAGTCTTTGTTCCAGCCCTTCTGTAGCATATTTTCTGGTCTCTGTTATAAATATAATTGAAGCCTTGAATGGACATGTTAGGGTGTGGGTGCAAACATGTGATGTTGGTTAGCTGGTTTATTTTGCAGTGTTTTAGCTCAAACAGCCGTACCTCACCACAGATCCCATCTTCAGATGAACAGAAGTTTTTAGATTTTATTGCCAGCTTTGCACATGTGGTGTTGTGGAACTACATCCATCTGTGGACTACCTTTTCCTGAACCCTGAGCTATGGAAATATTGGGCCTTCTACAGGGTCTGGTATCCTATTGCTGTATTGTACTATTTAAATCCTTACAAAAATATAAATGAACTTAGAAAAAAATCCTTCCTTTCTTCTGCAAAAACTTTCAGAAGACCTCAAGAAAGGTTGACTATCTCTTCTTTGTTGTAATAACAAAGAAGCTAAGATCCACAAAATATGCGTTTTCTTTCATTTGCTGGAACTTCTTGAACAGTCAGAAGAACTGTATCGGGTTTAGATGAAACGCTTTAGACTTTTTTCTTTTTCCTTTACTTTGATAATGTCAAAATGATGGAGCTTATTTTGCTGTACTAGGTGAATATTTATTTGAAACCAACATATATTTGAAAAATGTTTTAATGTTAACAACTACATGGGGCTTTTCCTGGGAGATTTTTTCTTGTTAAAATGTTCCTTCCTTATTCTTCCCACAGCCTCAAGGTTCTGAGTAGAAGTTGATAGGGCATTGCATACACAGAAGAAAAAGACCTCTGACCTGAATGGCTTGAATGGTAGAATCATAAAACCCTTTAGGCTGGAAAGAACCTTAAAGATCATTGAGTCCAACCATTAACCCAGCACTGTCAAGTCCAGCACTAAACAGTGTCCCTGAGTGCCACATGTACATGTCTTTCAAGTACCTCTAGGGATGACAACTCCAGCACTTCCCTGGGAAGCCTGGTCCAACACTTGACAACCCTTTCCACTAAGAAGTTTTTCCTAATATCCAACCTAAACCTTCCCTGGCGCAACTTGAGGCCATTTCCTCATCCTGTCACTTGTTACTTGGGAGAAGAGACCAACCCCCGCCTCACTACAACCACATTTAAGGTAGTTGTAGAGAGTGAGAAAGCCTCCCTGCAGCCTCCAGTTCTGAAGGTTAAACAACCCCAGTTCCCTCATCTGCTCCTCATAGGACTTGTTCTTTAGATCCTCCACCAGCTTTGTTGCCCTTCTCTGGACACTCTCCAGTACCTCAATGTCTTTTTTCTACTGAGGTGCCCAAGACTGAACATTTTACTTGAGGTGTGGCCTCACCGGTGCCGAGTTTAGGGAAACAAACACTTTTCTAGTCCTGCTGGTCACACTGTTTCTGATACCAGCCAAGGTGGTATTGGCCTTCTTGGCCACCTGGGTACACTTCCAGCTCATATTCAGCTGGCTGTAAGCCAACAACCTAGGTCCTTTTCATCCAGGCAGCTTTCCAGTCGCTCTTAGCCTTCTAGTCTTTGCTGCTCTTTTCCCTTCTTGTTTCCCATTGTTTGGAAACAACTGTGATAACAACATAAAACCTTCTTGTAGTACTGTTTTTAAAATTCAGAATTAGCTTGTAATATCATGGAAAAGAAGCGTTAGATCTGTAACAGAGCTGAACAATCCCAAAGTGTAAGAGGTTAAGGACATAAATGCAAAGTCTGTAGCTGGGGCCTTTCTGAAGTTGCATTCTACTGCTTCTGATGTTGCCTTTTAGAAATGTGTTTATGAAAGCTTTTCGCTTCTCCTTCAGTGATGCCAGGAGGGCACATTATCTTCTTCCTGCTGTAAATCATCAGAAACTTTCTTTTCCTTTGCTGTATTGCTGTGAAAGTGAGAACAACTTAAAGAAGTGAAAGCAATTTGTTCTGCAGGAGATGTTAGATAAAGGGTGCCTAGAGGATTCTTCATACCATGTTAAGATGAGGATAAAATGGAGTGACATGATAGACCATTAAGCAAAGCAAAGTAAGCACAGCATCAAATTCCTAGCTTGTCTCAGATCTGTGATACATTTTCTTACCCTGGATGATTAAATGATAGTGTCTAAAGCAACAGCTCTGCTGGCCTTGCTGAGCTGGTGTGGGACCTTAGAAGTCAGCAGTGCTCTGTGTTCAAAGAAATCAAGAATTGCAAGCCATCAAGAGGAGATCCAGGCCAGCTGCTCTTGCTTACTCCTTTTGAAAATGGCAACAGAGTGAAAACAACCTTATAGGGTCCTTGCCTAGCCTTCACTAGGGATCTGGAGGCTTCTCACTGCCAATTTCTGAAGCTGCAAGAATTAAGAATCAAAGCAAGAGATTAAATGAGACTTCAATGATAGAGCCTAATGTGCTGCTTATAGGGCAACGGCAGAGTTAATTAACTGCTGGTACCTGAAATACTACTGAATGCACTATTAAGCAATTATTTTTTAAAGGAATTCTTGAAAACGAGACCTCTACTTTGAAAACTTTCTGAAAATTTGGAAAACAAAGACATGAGAGATAAAATTTGCGTGAACCAAAGAGGTTTTCATTTACATCCTCTCTCATAACATCTTAAAAACTCCTTAATTTTCCAAATTATTACTAAATATCTATCAAAACCCAGGATCCTATAAAACTAGTTCAAGCAAAATGTCCCATGCCAGAAGAAATAAGACCATTTGTAAGCTAAATTACTTTCCCCCTTCACACTCACCCCTTTTCACATGTTCTGTTTTAAGGGAGAATCCCCTTCTGAACCTCAACTTATGTGTGCTCAGTCAGAGATGGGCCATATAAGGAGAATAACTGCAGTGGTCCAGTGATGTGCTTGAGGGACAGGACCTTTCCTGGATCATGCTTTCTCCAGGGTAGGTTTCAGCTGGGTTGCAAGGGCTAAGTGTGCAACACTTGGGCTGCACACTGGGCTGGACATCCCACAGACTGGAGCAGGAACCAAAGCCTTTGTGGCACTTACCCTAAATTCAGATGCTGATGGTGTGATTTTTCCCCTATTCTTCATTTCTTACAGTCTGTATAGAAAGGATCAACTTCTTTAAGTGCACACGCTGAAATGGCAGTGTTCACTTGGGGAATAGGATGCGCAACGTTGGTCCATCCCTTCTTGTTCTTCTCCTTCTATTTATCTTGGTTATGAAATCTCTGTCCATCAATTTATGCCTTGTAATGACAGACTCACTAAACAGAATGGTCTGTGTCTGCCCATTGGCACCCTGTACACCTGCCCATTGCTGTCTGCTGAAACAAGGGCTTTTCCTCACCCAGACACATTTCTGTGGTGTGAAGTCCAAACCAGCACTGTCACCTCAGTTAGCAGAATAAATCAGAACAAGTCTTGAGATGAATGACATTGTGTACAAAGAAGTGCTTTGAATTGTAAGTATATTAAATTTTCAGTGTATGAGTAAAATAAATGATGGGTTGGAAGCTTTATCACAATAGTCTGTGTGCATTAACTAAAACTGACTTTCTCACAAATGCTTTGAGCTTATACTCCACTCCTTTTAAACACTTGTTTTAATTTCCTCTTGCATTTTTGGGAAGGAAATTAAGTTAGGTTTTTCCCCTCTGAGGAATAAATGTGAAAAGTTATTCTAGTTTCCCTAAACTGAGCAACACTTGAAACAGCAATCTTTTTGGAGCACTCTCTGCCAAGGAAGAGTTATCATGCAAGAGGCCAGCGGAGATAAATCCTACCAAACAAAACAACCCACCCTCAAACCTCAGCATGGCAGTTCTTTTAGTGTTCACAATAGGAAGATGACATTTCAGAAGAAAGGCACTATACCTTAGACACCAGCTATCAAACAAGCACACGGAATAGCTCAGAGTTAACATCTGTGTAATGGAGACCAGATAACAGCAGCAGTTCCTCCAGAGAGGCTCACTTGCACCTTGTGTCCTTTCTCCCATACCCATCATATTCTCACTGGCTGCATGTTGGCTCCAAACTGCTGCAGGTTGATTTAAGAGGTCCAGAATGGTCCCAAATCAGCCTGTGTGTGTCCATCAAACTTTGACAACCTGTCTCAGAGGACTTTTTTTTTATTTTTTTCTAAAAAAAACAGATGACAGTAGGAACAAAAAGGTTATGAGAACCTTAAATTCCTCTGTATTAATTTCCCACTGTTAATTAACTATTCTCAGTGCTATTCTCTTCCCTGCAACTCATCTTACAAACATTCTTTAGAAATTTCTGTCGTCTGTTTTTTCTTTAATCTGTCCCCTGAATATTTTTAGCTGGGAATTATCCCACCATACTTGCCTCATGCGTTTGTGCCCTTATATATCTTTTCTCCAGAAAAATGATTTTATGATCCTGTTTTTTAAAGGAAGAGTAATTTTTACTTTCTAAAGCAGATTTTCACAGCACACTCTATATCCTGTTACTTCCTGCTAGGGTAGTGGGGTGATTCATTTAATGATGTGTGATTACAGTGTTTCCCTCCTCCTCAGTACTGAAGTAGAACATTTCATCTCAGAAAGCCAGCCTTTTCCAAACTCCTAGCAAAATATAGATCCCTTATGAGAAATGTATAATGTGTGTAATCTGCATGGTTAAAAAGGAAAATAGTGAAAAATAACCAGCTAGTGCAGTTTTATCACGTTTGTTCCCAAGGATCCTCATACTCTGCACCAAGCTGGAGAAGAGAGCCCAACAATGACTGGCTTTCAGGAAGGTACTTTCAAAACATTTAGTCTTTCAAAACATTTAGTAGGGAAAAAACACCACAATGAGAAGCCCTCGGCTTCCTGAAGATAACTGACTCGTCTTTAGCCCTGACATTGACTTATTTCAGAAGTTTGCTCATCTGCATGAGTCAATACCACCTGGAGGTGAAAGCATTTGACAACAGATAGGTATCTGTGTCCTCACAGGGATGGAGCAGACTCCTCTGAGTCTTATATACCACAGGCGCCTCCAAATCTTACCCCCATATTGGGTGTTACACATCTGTATGCTGCGTTGCTCCATCAGCCTTTGTTATTCTGCCTAATTAGGTCAGTGAGGAGGAAACTAGAATTGTTTTGCATTTTGTTTGTGCGTGTTGGAACAGGAAGGATTGTGTATCAGGAAGTTTGTGAAGCAGCTCTATTTCTTAATAAAATAGGTATTTTGAGACTGCCTACAGCGCTTTTCCTCTGAGGATTTAGGCTTCTATCCAGCATGGCCTGCAGGGGGCATCAAAAGAATTCAGTGGGCACTGAACATCATTTTCTGACTGTAAGGTTTTATCCATAGCAAGTTTTAAATGAAGTGTTTTACCATTAAATTAAAAAAAAAAAAAAAAAAAAAAAAGCTGAAGAATGCACATTATTAAAAGAGAGGATGACACTTTGTTGCGTCTTTTCCCATTCTTCTGTCTGCCTGATAAAGACAGTGGATTTTAAAATGCATTCATCCTCTGAAGCCTTGCTATCAGAAGAGATTTTGATAGAAGGCCATGGGAAAAGCAACTTCTAAATAAATTGGTGACCATTGACAATAGGATTTAGAAGGTTTTAGAAGTTTCTGGGAAATAAAGCATACCATTTCAGAAACTCTCGTGTTTTCTTTGTATTGAAATAGGCTGCCTTTGAGTATTAAACATTATTTTCTGACTGGAACCCTAGTTGAGGAGTTTTGTTGCATTTGTAAGGGAGAAAACAGCACTGTTGGTAGCATCTGCCTTTCTTTGCTGCACTGGGAGTGCAAGTATAGTGAATTTGACTAGGAACATTTGAAGAAAAGTTATCCTATACTTTATTCTCCTGAATCTTCACTGTTAGTACTGCTCCATACTTCCTATAAATTCTGGCCTTGCTGTTTTATATTGGGATTTCCTAACTGGAATTTTTCTTCTGAATGCATAGTGCCTGTGAAACCTGATGGTCTCAATAGATACGCTATTGATGCAAATCCTAAATGTTCATAATGTTTTTTAATATTTTCTCTGTATTTTTCTATAGCCTGTTAAACTTTCCTTCATCTGCAATACCTTTTTTTTTTTCTCTCCAACCTCCAACATAAATCACAGTTTCATTTTGGCCTCAAATAGATGTCCCTGCAATATGCTTCTGCCTGACTTCCATTGTGCTGTTTGCTTATTTGTTGTTTGATACAGGTTGTTTTCTAGTATATGATTTTCAGGAAAGGATGATGTTATTGATGACTTACACTTGCCTAGAGTACACTATAGCATTTTCTGTGCAATGAACTCTCTAATGCATGTTTCTCTGTTACTTTTACACTTTGAAAAAATGTTTTCACCAGTACCTCCTCTTTATGTTTTCTTTGCTGCACATGGATAATCATGTTTCATATCCCTTGCTGAGGTCTTCTGACAGTTAATATTTATCTTCTGATACAGCTGCTATCGGATGGGTTTCGGAACAAGTACCATTGTACCAGAGACTAACAGCTGAAAGAAATTTAGAGATCTTAGTTTGTCTGGTTGCTCTTATAGCAAAATAGATTATGGGTTGTTCAGCCTCTTTATGATTTCCTTGTAACGATGAGGTGCCATGAAAGCATGGTTGCTAATCTGAGCAAGAGTTGTGATAAAGATATCCAAAGAAGACTGAGCTAGAGTTACACAGGCAGCCTTAATATGAAACTTTCTAGCTTTTGAGCCCTTCCCTTGACAAAAATATGCTTTTAAAAGGCAGATTATTTTTTTTATTCAGTGACACATGGGTTGTTGTGACACTTTTTTCCAGCCCCAAGTCTGACCTCTGCTCTGTCTTTCTCCTCCCATCTGTTTCTGTGCCAGGCCTATTTCTTCCCTGGCTTTGTATCTTCCTCCCCATGTTTTCCAGCTTCCAGCATATTTTTATTTACACAGCCAATTCTTCCAGGCCTGCTGTCTGAAATTTTCCCTCAGTGCTCCCAGTTTCATGCTCTGGGCTCCTCAACTGCTTTCACATGCTCTGTTCTGCCATGTCCACCTTCCCCTGGAGCATTGTTCCTTGTCTGATAGTTTTCCCTTTCCACTTGCTACCCCCTTCCCAAGCTGCAGTTTGTCCTCCATTTTTAGTGTTCTTCATCACAAGACACATCCATATCCAGCCTTAGCAGGGAGAAGGACCACTTCCACCATCCCCATCCCAATCACCTGTGTATTCTCTTTTTCCCTTCGCCATCCACCATCACATCTTTTCCCATCCTCACTCCTGTACACATTGGCACGTCATGGACAGAGTAACCATCCTGTCAAAGTACTTGTTTAAAAGTTCAGAAACTAAGGATGTGTATAATGGGAAAACTACCAGGATGCTTTAAGATGATCCTTGGAAATGATTGAACAAGCAGAGTTGAAAAGATTCTCCCCTAAACTGCCTTGGGTCAGAACCCTGACATGGAAAATTTCAACTTAATGCAGATGAAATTGGGCAACTGAAAACAGTTTTATAATAGAAATGGTCCAGCACTTACAATACAGAACATACTGGGAAAATACAGTAGCTGCTATGTCTCTTGTGCACATTTTCCATGTCCATATTAAATTTGTAACACTGGTGTTATAGCTGTTTCTATCTTGTGTCACTGAAAACAGTGGCAAATATAAGGCAAAATAGGGAAATATCTAGCTTTTGGGGATGACAGAAAACATCTATTGTATTGTCCCATAGTAGTATTTTTCTATAAAAATGTTCTTGATAAAGACAGGAGCTTTTGTCAGAGCTGACAAAAGCATCCGTTAGCAGTGAATAAACAAGTTTCCTTGTACATCCAGGTTCTCCATGCTTTCCATTTATAATCTTGCAAACACTGAATATGTATTTCCTCCTTCATATCTGAAAGTAAGTGGTCTATACTTGCCAACTACCCTTTAGCAATAGGCTCTTAAGACACAAAGAAACCTCTGGAGACAGGGAGCTTTCTGAACCACGCGCATGCACAGGGAAAATGGCAGTTGCATATATGCTTTTGCATCAATAAAAGTACATATCTACTTATAATGATCTAATGATCTGGGGTTTTTAGCACATCTTTGTATGAATAAGCAATCTCACTGCAACATAAATTTTCTTTCTTACTAGAGAAATTATATGTAAAAAATAATAATAAAAAATATAAAAAGAAAGGAAGAAAGTCTGTGCTGAACTATGGAAGTCTGCAGCTTCTGAAAGGCTTAATTCCTGGAGCATGGTGAATATAATGGCTGAGGAGTAGACTGAAATTCACAGGTACCTAAAGCAGTTTCTTTTTTTTTTCTTTCTGTTTTCTAAAAAAGAGTTGACAAAATGAGATATGGATACACTTCTTCCTGGGCTTGCATAGAATGCCAAATGAAAAAAACTGCAAGTGTATCTTGACTCTATAAAATTTAGTGACCCTAAATAAAATTGATTTATTTTAATTTCAAGAAACATCATGATGTTATTTTCCTAGATGGCAAAAGGAAAAGTGAGCAAAACCTCATAAGTAGGGTTAGCAATGAAGAACTAGGAGCAGGATTTTCTTTTTCATGTATCTGAGATCTTTTAGTTTTATGTTGGGATTATCTTTAGTTATGGTACTGCAGCAGGATGCATAGTAAATTAAGATGATGGGTGAAGGGCTTTGTACCGGTAAATGATACTTCCTTGGTTACATTATTTCTCTTTTTCAAACTCTTGCCCTATGGCTTCCCAGAAGCTGGTACTGCTGACATCTCCTGGATAACTCTAAAATCTTTTCAGTTCATACTTTTTTTCCCTTAGATTTTAGAGAAATGTATGTAAAAAGGGGCTCTAAAGAAGTTACTGCTTTTAGTGATAATTGCTCATGTTAAGAAACCTCACTGGGGCACCAAATTGTAATATCTGTAATAAAAATTATTATCTGAAAGAAAATCAGAAACAGGAAACTTAAGGGAAAAATAATGGTGGCTAGTTAGAAAATGATTGAAAATAGTAAAAAAAAATCACTTGCCTCAGATTCATCCTCATAATACCCTGTTTCCACAAGCAAGACTTGGAACAAGTTATCTCTAGCAGAAAAAAAGTTAATAATTCTTTCTAAAATTTGTCTGGTTTACGTCTTTAAGCTCTTCTCCTACCACCTTGGTGTAAATGGTTCCTTTTAAAAAAAAAATAAAAATTATCCACTAGCTCACTTGAAAGCATCTGCCTTCATCTTTTTTTTTTTTTTTTAAATAAACACACTGTGTGAAAAGTCTGCTTGTGAATTTGAAGTCTGGACCTTTTACAGGCCTGTTTGAATGGTTTTCAGAACAAGACTACAATTTCAGAGGTGTTTCTTCAGAATGGATAGGCTGTTGTTAACTAGTAGGATCTTTTTTTGCTTTTTTTTGATTCCTAGTTGAAGCAGACAGTCACCTGTTGTTTTGAGGTTTTACTGGTGTTTTGAGGAACAAAATCTTCTATTGGATGGATTGAATTTCCTGTAGTAGACATATCTACTTTCATCTAGATTTGTTGTCTCCTTGCATCCCTGAGCAGTGAAACATGGTCTTAAGGGAGGCTGAATGCTGAAGAAAATGGGTCAGAAGTGCTGGACTGCACAGGGACAGAGCTTGGAGACCCCTGCACCACCATATTTTCAGATAGGTTTACATTGTGGCTATTCTCTTCCATTAACAAATGTTTTATTTGCTTAATTAACAGACATCTTGATTTTAATATGTCTTTTCTTAAGAGTCTCAAAGATGCTTTTAGCTATTAGTTTTCACCCTAGGATTTTGTTACAGATTCCAGCTGACCTTCTGTGTGGCTATTCACTGCAGGCACATCACTCCTCTCTTCTTGCATGACATATGAAGAGAAGCTAATTCAAAGCGTTCATTGTTTATGGCTGGGTTTTTTTGTTCTTTTAGCTTCAGGGCTTTAGGGCTGGGGAACAGCTAATCAAAGGCTAGTGCAGAAAACTGATTTCAGCTGTCTCTTTATAGGTTTCATATTTTTTTCAGGAATCTTCCTCCCTTCCTTATACAATCCCTTCCCCTAAAATCAAGAGAGAAGCAAAGGCAAGCTTAAAATTTCCAGAAAGGCATGTCTAGCTACAGGAAATTAAGGGCTGGTGGGTCATTTCTAGCTTTATGCCATCCATTCCTTCACTTAAATACTCACTTGTTGATGATGGTTGTCCCCAGAACTAACAAATTTTTCTCACTCATAACCCCAGAACCGTTCTCTCCAAACTTAAGTATGTTTCCTGCCTACTTGTAACCAGGGCGGTACAGATAGCACTTCAGAGAGAAAACAGCCCTCTTATGGCCAAAGGTTAAGCCAAAGCCAGATAGACTTCCCTCTCTTTGTCCTCTTGATACTGTTCATAGGTTCACCAGATGAAAACTGTCATATCCTATTTCCACTGAGAATGAGTGATATGTATTGGCTAGCTATAGAAATAAGAAAGCAGAACTTACTTCAACTTTAATGCTTGCTTAGACACCATGCAAATTTCCTTCAAATGAGACAGGAAATTCTCATTGCAAATAAATTGCTGTCTTCAAAGGTCAATTTACAAATGCTGTGACCTGTGATGCCCTTTAGCACTGTCTGCATTTTCCAGAAACTATGTAAATTCTGGATAAGATGACAGATCAGTCTGGAGTTATATATTCAACACCAAGCAGAGAGATAGTTGTATCTTTTAAAGTGCCATAAACCTAGCAAAAATGAGTTTTCTAACAATAAGACTACCAATCCAAACATTCATGTCCTGCAAAGTCTGTATGAAACCCTGTTGTGCACTTCAAGTAAATGTACTTTAAAATGTGTTGCTTGAATTGGGTGAACGTTTCCTATATATGCCATTTGTATTTGTATTTATAGTCCAGTACATTTACCCAGTTTTCCCAGTAATATTTAAGCTATCAGAAAAATTATTTCTATGTTATTGGAGAAATGGCTTTGGATAACACTGCCCTCAGTGCCTGGAAACTATGTTTATAATTACTTAGGAGCTCAAGAAATAAATCTTCATTGTCTTACACTAAGTGACAGAGACCAGTGTAGCATTTGAAATGCATCAGAGTCTGCTTCTTAAGGTTTCTATTGGCATATTTTGGTTTTGTTACTGTATTAGCAGAAGATCATCTGACAAAAGAGTGAATGTAAACTCTCTGTATACCTCACAGGAAGAGTAGTCACATACATCTTTCTTATTTATATGCAGGTCCTTCAGAAAATCACTTTAGAGAAGCAGTCTATCAGTGGATGCTACCATTACTTTTAAAGTATATGAGATAAATTATTAACCAACTTCCCCAAACTATTATAGATAAATTTTAGATAGAGCTTTGCTTTACTGTTTCATTATATACAGGATGTATACTTTAAGATTCAGAGACCTGTCTGGAATAGATTGTTGTTCATTTTAGCTCCTCCATGGGGTGCATTATTACAGTAAGTCCCTGAAATTGTTGTTGGAGCTTTTACAATATTATCAGATTTTCATTGGGTTCCCATTTTGGTAGAACAGGCAGCAGCTCCTGCCGTTAGACAAGCTTCTATCCTGAAACTTGGATTTTGAAAGCTAGGCTCTGAACCATATTTGGAAATTAGCAAATTTCCCTGTAACCAAGTCCTGGAGCTCATCTGAAAGCTTAATAGAAGATGCTGCTAAACATTATCTTTGGAAATAATTTCCTCTAAACAGTTTTTTCTACCAGTTGAAAGGTTTTTGTTCACTCCATCATTCATTCCATAGGGAAGATGTATTCTTTGAGATTTCTGCTGATCTTTCTCTGATTAGAGAAACTCTATGATGTGACTATATGCAAGACTTCTTTACTTCTTTTTTGTGGCTTTCACTTCATGAACCCGCACATCTTGATCCCTGACCATTGCCTGGGCTCAAAATGCAGTGCTGACTGGTAATGTCTCCTGCTAAAGCTCCTTAAGGAGCTTCAGTCAAAAGCTGAAACATAACTGACCATGGTCTGGTATCACCACTGCCTCAACAGACACAGGGAAAAAACACATTCTTCATTTGCCAGGGCTGCTACTTTGTGTCCTTATCAACTTGCACTCAATTCACTTTGACGTTGTGTTATTCCCCTGCACCAGATTTGCCTTATCCTTGATTCAAGGCATTGCAGGAAACTGAAAAGAATCTGAGTCCTTTATGAAGACTTTGCAATTCTTTATTCGTTATTTTAAAGTTGACTTTGGAATTAAGTAAAATCAGGAATCAGTCTCCACAGGCGTCTCTGGCAGATGGCTATGTTCCTCTGAATTTAACTCCACCTGAAAAGTTTTCTTAACTTGATTTCCAGGTCCTGTACCAAATTGCTTACATGTCAAATGTTGTGTCATTTCTGTAGAAACCTGTATGTTAGATATGGAGAAAAACAAACAAACAAACAAACAAAACCACAAAAACAAACAACAAAACAAGCACTTTTTTCTTGGTTGGTGTTATATGAGCAAGCTGCTCTTGTAGAAGCACTTCTTTGACAGTTTTGTGTGGGTAAATAGAACAACTAGATTCTTACAACTTCATTTCAACTTACTTTTCTAGTGCAGGCAAATATCAGGTCCCTACTAAAAAAAAGAACCAAACAGTCCAACATAACTCTTCATGAAAGACACCTGTAATATATCTGGTTATTTCTAAAGAAACATAAATAATGGAAGAATTGTTCACTGCAGAAATTTAGTTCCTAGAAGCCCTATTTTTTCTTCTTTTTCTTCTTGGCATCTAAGGGAAACCTTCTCTTACACTGAAAACTTACAACACTTTAATCTATCCACAAGGTGTAGATTAAAAAGAATTATTAAATTTCCTTTACTGACACTTCATTACACATTTTCATTAAGCGTACTGAGGCTGCATTTTATTTTTACAGTAACTTAATAAGAGAAAGTAGGCTACCATATTTAAATTAGATTTGCCAGAAAACAAAGGCAAAGAAGAGAGAGTAACAAGTATAGGAAATAATTGAATAAAACATAATGGCAAATAATTTTCCTTGTTAAAAAAAAAAAAAAAGTGATACAGAAACAAAACTGAATTTCCTGCTATTCCATGTAAAACCTCAAACAAACCACAGCTGGGTGGATGAGAAGCTCACTGCTTGTCTATTTAAGCCTACGCTGGGTTGTTAAAGTGAATGGATTCCACAGGCTGCTTGTTTGAGAGCATGTGGTCAGTCCTGCATGCTTTCCACTGGGAGCACAATGCTTAAATAATAAAAATCCATTGAAAATAACAGTAAATAAATGCTTTGAGGAATTCCCTACTAGAAAGTACTCTTTTCCTGAATTAATTACAATCTCATAAAAGTGCTATATGAGAGCACAGAAGTATAGGTTCATGTCATCTATTTGTCAGGGTAAAGTGTAATTAAGTGTGTGGAGATGAATAGGAAGACTCAATGTTTGTTTTAATTTGTTATCTTTCAAAACTACTGTCAGAGAACTCAAGATAATAAGCAGAGTCCTAAGAGTCAGTCTTTTTACTTCTCTGCACCATACAGTTATCGCTATTTTAAGGTTTTTATGTAGAGACAAACATCTTTGTGCATGTAAAGATATGAGCGAGCTGCAGAAAATTCAGCCATCAGTAAGTGTAGCTCTGGGAAATGTTCATGAATTAACCAGCTGAGGGAGCACAAGCCATCAGCTTTTTAGTAATAGCACAAAGGATTTTAGTGGACTCCTAGAGAAACAGTATGATAGTTACAATGTCTGCTTCATTTAACTTTCCAGTGTAACATCTGAGGGGCGTTTTTTTCTTTTGGGATAGTTCAGGTCAGAATTGATTTGTTAGTCATGATTTTTAAAGGATCGGGCTGATCTCCTTTATTTAACATTCTTGTCTAGATTATATATATATATATTTTTTAAACTTATTCCCAGTTAGCACTGGTTTGATTTTAAAGGTCTGAGGTGAAGTCCTGGACCACCTGAAGTTAATGGTTAAGTATAATTTGTGGGATTAGAGCCAAATGTTCATCCCTGGTCTAAATACAGAGTTGTATCACCATATGAATATAAGGATAGTTGTATTGTATCAGACCTACAGCCTGCTCAGCCCATGATCCTGCCTGTGACAGCCAAGCAATAGCAACACTTGAAAAAGAAAATAACACCAGGACAAGCAACCTGGGGCTCAAAGACTTTTTTGAATTAACTGGAGCATTTAATGCTGATTTGACAAAATAATTAAGCAGCTAAGCCATCAGAAGAGTGTTGGTCCATCTTTCTGCATCCACTAGCCGAGTTTTGTTTTTCTGTAAGACAGAAGCAAGTTGAGGTCTTCTCTTTAGCTGGGCATCCATGCAAGGCTGTGCTGTGCTATAACTGAAACAGTGTGGATTCCTATGTAGAAAAGCCCTTTGAACTCACTTTGCAGACCATGATTATGTAGATAGGCAGTACTGAGAAAGGAGGTGATGGTAACCGCTAACATATGTGAAACTCTGTTCGAAGGATATTGTTTTCATTAGAGTTTTATTCTCTGCAGCTACTCTGACTCTGAAGTGTCAGATTCCAGTTTGATTTCTTCATTAGGAGAGCTGCTGCTTCAGTAGTAATGAACAACAGAAAAGCAGCAAAAAACCCCTCTGACAGTGGTTGTTTTTGTTTAAAACTGTTAGCGTGGGCTAGGCAGTGTTTAATGCTAGCACCTGGGACCAGTTCCTTTCATTATGCTTTGCATTTCTGGAAAATAGGTCAGCCTGTTTGCACAGAAATTGGTTAATTCATACAGCAGAGGCCAGAAAACACAGATAAACTAGTAATGCTGCTTCTTTTTGGAAAGAAGTAAAATGCAGACTCTACTTTTTGTAAAGAAACTAAAGTGTGCTGTTATTCTGCTTATCTCCCACTGCAGCCCATCGTTTTACATCAACTTAGTGTAAAATTGGTCTCCTCTTTCCTGAAACAGAAATGTTCCTGTAAAGTATTGTCCAAATCAAAATATGACACCTTCATATTTTTTGGTCATAGGAATCATTATACTCGGATTTTTATGGCATTTATCTTATATGGCTTTCTTCAGATTTATGAGAATAAGTAAGACCTAGTTCACCATTCTTTGCCTTTCCTTTAAGGAAATCATGCTTGAACTTATTTTTTTGTTTGTGCTTCAGGAAATTTCTTCTCTTTGTGCCTTTGGCAAAAGTGGAGTTACGATAATGAGAACATACATGCTATATTAAAGAGGAAAATCTTTGTCCAAAAGGAAATTATAAGGAGTGCTTTAAGGGTAGATTAATTCCGCTTTAACTGCTAAAACTTTACTCCACAGTCTCTGCTTGTGAGAACTACACTCTTTGTGATAAGAAAAATGCCTTTTTTAGGTCTTGTATAATTAGTCTGGAAAATGAGATAGGTGTATTTTGAGGTGATGGTGGAATGTGAAGATTAAATTTTGAAATCTGACCAGCAGTGTTTGGAAGACAAAGAGCTGAATAGCAGGGACATCTGCAGCTGCCAGCAAAGGTAGGCTGCATTTTTCTGCTAGAATGAGACTCTTCACCACTGCCCCCTCTTTTCTAGCATCAAGAACAATGAGATACAGTCTTTGTTTTCAAGAAAAGTCAAAGGCATATTTTGCTGATGCCCTAAGGATTTTCTAAACTTGATGATGGGATTAGCATAATTTAGGACCTGTGTGCTGACATGAGCAGAAATAGAGGCAAGGGAAGATAATGTTTATGTACCACATACTTTTTGAAGCATTTCTCTTTTTCAGTCTTGACCAGAATCACTGCATTCCTGCCAGATTCAGCTTGTGCCAGCTGCTTCTTATTCAGCATTTGATTTCCTGAAGATGCTGTGGTGGAGTCACTAGATGAAACAGGAAATTCATTATAGAGACAAGTAAACCTTACTCTACTGTTTGGTGGGTCATTGGTTCTAAGCTTAACAGCAAAACTTTCCTATCAGATAAGCCCAAGATTAAGACAGGGGGAAAATATTGTACCCCTCCCATTTTTTCTGCCCATGTAAGACTCTGAAATGAGATATACAGAAGATATGCACTCCCTACGCTCATAGGGTCCTGGTCAGGGACTCTGTCAGCCCACTAGCCTTGGGTCTTAAGCAAATAGGGTCAATCAGTCTCTTAAATGACAGCAATATAGGACACCACATTGGAAGGCGACTGTCAGTGAACAGGCCAGTCTAGAAAGCATTGCTGGCATCATTACACCATGAATGCTCACCTGGACACATCAGAAATTTCTCATAGGATTAAGCCCACCTAAGGGTGCCAAAAAGAGCTATCCAATACAGTCCAGTTGAATCCAGTCCTGCCCCATCCTTTCCTCCAGCTCATGCATCTCCTCAGTGGATGGATGAATAGGGGAATGAGCGTGAATATTTCCTCAAGACAGCAATGGGCACCTGTGGCTGGGGAGGAGATCACATGTGTATGCTTCTTAGGGAACTGCAGTGTACAGTGTGCCACCCCCAAAATGCTCTTGCAGCATAATGACCTCCATGCCAGCCCAGAAGGAAGCAAAGTCGCAAGTGGGGTCCCATGTCAGCATGGTCCTGCTGGCAGCTGCATCCCACTTGCCCTCCATCCAAGGCTGCTCACTGGGGGCAGGCTCTTGGGCCTGGGAGCAGAAAAATGCTACCAAGGCTAACATGCTTCTGGGACCTCTTCCAGTGCGGCATAGGTATCTTAGTACCATCAGAATTTGCTCAGGAGTCTTTAACAAGGTAACTAGTATTTATGACTAGAAGATTTTAAGCCATATACTGAGCCTTACCTAAGGAGAGGAATTACTTGGCAGTTTCTTACATTTGCAGGCCACAGATATCAAAGCTGTTTCTCCTCATCCTCTCAGTTCATGGAAAAGAGTCTTTTCTTTCTTCCTCCTCTCTTTTACAGGGCAGAGGCAGGTTGGAAGGCACGTATTCTTCTGTGCCATTTTCCTGATCTGCCTTACTCCATGTTCAAGCAGATACCAGAGCTGGCTGAAAAGAAATGGTGGAGGAGGAGGGCAAGGCCAGTTTGTGAGCAGTTTGCACATAGAGTGGTTCAGATGTTTCGTAAAACTATGCCTTGGTCTCACTGGGATGAAAAGGGTAGTTCACTGGTCCTAGTGCTACTGTTCCAGGTGTTCTGCACCTGTTATTCTGCTCAGACACTGTCCTTTTTCTTCTCAGCCATAACCATTATAGATGCTGGTTAAATAGACCTAATAGAACTAGGAGCTCAAAAACAAAGCTGGTATGTCATGCCTCTGTGAGCCTGGATAATGACATAAAGTCATTCAGCAAAAAATACATTTAAAGGATCAGATTTCTATATGATTGGAGTGCTCAATTTCCATTGTAAGTAATGAGAGTTTGTTACTCAAATCCTCCAGTTGATTTGACAGTTTTTCCCACAGAATCTTAAATCCCTTTGGTTATAATATGAAGTATAATTTTGTTTCATTAGGAATTGATTAAGGGAATGCTGCAAAGAAATAGAAAATAAAAAGACCAGAAATCTATAGTCACCATATGAAAGCTGAATTTACAAATAGTGCTAGGCAGCCTAACAGAGAAATCCTGCAGCCCTAACACACAACAGAGCATATAATCACATTTTTAATCTCATTGAATCCGTCACCCTAGTTGTCTCTTCAACAAAGGGAAATCTGCACCAACCATCAGGTACTATCTTCACACCTATAACCCTAGGTCCCCTGTTATGATCAACTTAAAAATAATTGCTTATGGAGATGGGTGGCATGAGCTTTATCCTTTCTTTGTTTTTCCATTCTTTGCAATTAAGTAGACTTGCTTATCCTACTTTGATAAAAGCCATTTTGCAAATGATTTTCTAATAGCGTTAGACCTCTAGTAGCTGTCAAAAAAATTCAGATGTCACAAAACTAACTATCTGTTCTGTTGTCTAATATAAAATGTGTTATAACACGTTCAGTTTTCTGTTAGAGTTATTAAAAGCAAGCAAAAGTTATCTTTGAGAAGTAAAATATCCTTTCCCCAGGAAACAGTTTTGGATCTTGCATGCCTGTCTGAAAGATGATGGCTACAGAGCCCCGTCCCTGATGGGTTCTGAGAAGGCCCTTAAATATATCCGTAAGAAGAAATGGAGAAATGCCACTAAAGTACATGCTGAAGGACCTCACATTGGCCTTCTGCAATTAAAACCAGCTGAGCGGCTGGGGGTCAGAAAGGGGCATGGGGGAGGTCAGGAGCTGTCTGGCAAAGGTGTTCCTTGCAGCGGTGTCAAGGGGGAGAGAGGCAACCAAAGGGAAGGGAAGAGCTGGCCACAGCATTTGGTGTGGCCTAATTTCAAACAGAGCACCTTCAGACTCTGTTTATACAATCCTGTCTTTCATAAGCTATTTTAATTTCTTTCACTAAGGGTCTGCAAGCCCTGAAGGTTTGACTTATCCCATGGAGAACAGAAGAAATGCAGTCTAGAGAGCTGATGCAGACTTGATCACCTGCTTTCACATTCAGAAGTAGTGGCTTTGTTTTAAGGCACAGCTGAGTGGGGACTGCAATGAAGCATCGTGCTCTCTGACAGATACCAAGTTGTAGCTGCCAAGAGGTTTATGGCACAGACATTTTCTAAGCACAAAGTAATACACTCCAAATAACTTACAGCAAGTTCTACTTTGATGTTATCATTTGTATGTCTAATGTGTAACTTTGATTTTTGATCAATACTTCCACATCATATATATGTATTTCCCATCCCTTGTAGCTGGGCTACTACAAGTTTAATACACAGAAATATGTCCCTCATTAACATTTGACAAAAAAAATCAATAACGTAAGACAAATGTAATATTTTAATGAAAAAGTTCAAGTGTTATTAGAAGTCTTCCAACAGGTCTGGCAATGCAGTACTCATTTTGGAAAGAAACACTTAGCTAGTTTGATAAGGCTTGGGCCTGAAACATATCCAGCATGGTGAAAAGTTTCAACCAACATGCGTGCCAGGAGCTGGGCACCTGCTCCAAGTCACTGGAAACTTCACGTTTGATCTAGGCCAAAACATGACGGCTCTTCTCAGGGTAAGGCTTGAGAAAACAAGATGCTTGCTACCAAAGTACCTTCTCCTGGCCCAGCAGCACAGTGACTGCTGTCTGAGCAGCTAGGGCAGGGCATCCTCCCACTGCACAACTGGCTCTGGAGCAGCCTGTCCATAACACTTGGACAGCTGTTCTGGGGACAATGAGATGGTGACAGAACTCTGCACTCAGTTGCGAGGTGAAGAAAATGGTCTAGCAAAATCGCATATGGCTAGGGGCTTCTGCCAGCTTTTATTGCCATGTCTTGTTTAGCTTTGGAGAGATCATTTGCATACAGTACATACATTCTGCTGATACAGCTGTGTCTGCGCAAATACTCTGCTGCTGTAATGTCCCTGTGTTTCAAAACTTGTAATATCTCTCAGGTAGGCAAGGTGTAGATTCATGTGATCTGAATTCCTTCTTAGTCTCAGTGCTGGTTTTTTTCAGTTAGCTCAAATCCTTGAAAGGCTTGCCATGAGGCCATAGGACCCCGGGTGCTGGTGTCCCCATTGTAAAGTAGGCAGAGCTGTGTATTTCGTCTCATAAGGGTGCTACAAATACAAATTCTTTAAAGACAGTGCAGTATTCAGACACCGTAGGAACAAGGTCAGCTAAATACCTGTGTATACCCTCAGCCTCCTTTTCTCCAAGCTTGACAAAACCAGTGTCATCAGTCGCTCCTCAGAGGACACTCCTTCCATCCCCTTCACCAGCTTTGTTGCCCTCCTCTGGGCTCATTCAAGGACATTTACATCCTTACTAAATGGTGGGGCCCAGAACTGAATGCAGTACTCAAGATGAGGATGCACCAGTGCTGCATACAATATGACATGGGGATTTGCCCTCTTGGTTGCCAGGACACACTGCTGACTCCTATTGAGCCTGCTGTCAACCAGCACCCTCAGATTCCTTTCTGTCTCAACACAGATAAAAAAACAATGTTTTGAATGACAGGATGTCAAGAAGAAAGAAAACAAATGTTTGAAGGTGGATTTCATAGCATTGTAATAAAAAAAAAAAAATGTGGACTACAAAATTGATTTACACTATCTGTTCCATTAAACTTTGTCTCAGTAAAAATGAAGTACTGTGTGAACCCTTAAGTGTAAGCAAGAATTTTTGTCTCTGATTGAGTATATTCAAGAGGTTCTTTGACGTATTACACTGGTGTGCATAATAAAAGCTATCACACTATGTTAGAAAATGGGGATTTGTTCAGGCTGGTTCAGTGGCTATGAAGGTGTCATTAATCCATTTCTTCTGAGCCTACTGTTGCTAGTTGCCATCTTAAGTGAAATAACTCGTGACAGAAATTTCATAGAACAATACAAGATGTTCCAGACCAATTCTAAACCAAACTGAGTGCTTTCTTATATGACCACAAGCTTTGGCATTTAGAAATGGAAGCCCTTTTTTGGAAGCCAAGGTGAAAAACTGAATAATTCTAATTTTAGAAGAGATTCAGTGTATCTGATAAGACCTCGATTAAAACAGTGGAATTAATTGTGCTATCACTCAGCTTTAGTCTCAAATTACCCCAAAGACTAAATTTACACAAAGTAAAATACTTCAGAGAAATACATGCCAGGCCAGACAAGTTCAAACTTAAGGATCACTTCAGTTTTGTGGTAGAACCTTAAGGCAAATGATAATTCTGTACTGATTGGTTGCTGATAAAGAAAATAAATTGCATTACAGTTACTCTGAATGAGAAGTTTTGCGGTAATTAGCCAACACCCAATGTAGTTGAGCTTTTGTCATCATACAATGCATCGATACCTTAGGGACTTATACAATCATAGCTGAAACTACCTATAAATCTATTTTTCAATCTGTAAAGCAGCTGAAAAAGCTGCATTTTCTCTCTGTATTTGCACTGTGCCTGCCATAATGTGATCTGTCTCCTAATTAATATTTTTAACTCCATTGACAACACAGGTAAAGATAGTCCACTTTCAGCCCTGCAGGGACTTGTTATTCATATGTATGTATAAGCCTTCTCTTAGCCCTCTTTCTAGGGGTAGAAACAATGCTGAGATCCTTTTGAAAAACATTACACATTATGCCTCAAGTTTTTTGAAGTAAAATCCAAAGTGGAAAACTCCTCTGAGAACACCTTAAACTGAGCATGAAATCAAGGGTTATTGAAGGAAGGCTAAAACATATCATGAAGTCCTAAAAATAAAAATATTCCAAATCTAATTGTATGCAAAAACTAAACAGTATCTAGTGTTGAGGGGGAGGGAGGTAAGAAAGTGAATCCTCATTATTCTTAGGAAAGCAAAATATTTCAGTTCAGACTGAGTTTTCTCTGTGGTTGAGTACAGACTTCATAAAAAAAGTTCCCCATAGAAAACGAAAGACAAAAAGGAGTGTTTCACAAGATGAGTAAATGCAAGTAGTTACAAATATTAACAGACTTGTCCTACACTGTAAAAATGGTCTTAAATTAGCTTCCACAGAGGACAGATAACATTTGACTCCTTTCAATACTATGTACTATAAATTTGAAACTGATTAAATTAAAAAGTAATAAAATCCCTTCCAGGTGTGAGGGAGTACTTTGTACAGTACTATGAAAGCGTTCTTTCCTCTCATGGTTTGGTTGATATAAGAAATGTAAACAGTCATTTAATATTAATACCTGGAATGAAATTAAAATTTAAACTTCATCACAAAATGACCTAGAAAACAAGTTCAAGGAGAAGGAAATTCTATCATTTGTGTTTTAAAAACAGACATCCGTCTTGGTTTACAGTGATTGTTTCTCCAGATATTACCATGTTGCCTATATAATAAGAGAAACCATCTTCCTTCCCTCTCTAAAAATATTGCAGAATATATTAACTTCTAGCATTTCTTTTATTGCCAGGCAATCTCTCAGTATAATTCAAACAAATAACCCTGCTACACTACCCAGTTGGTGCATGAGCAAAAATCCCATACTTTAATGTAAATAAATTTATTTTAACAGCACTAGGAAATAACTTAAATGCAACTAGTGTAAAATTTAGTTTATCCTTGCCATCTACTCATGCATTTCGCTGTATGTTGATCCAAGTGTAGGAGCAGTTCCACTGATTTCAAAGAAGTTACTCATATACATAGCATTTGGCTTATTCACTCATTTAGGTTAAAGCTTAGACTACAAGACACCTTTAGTAAGAACATTCTGAGTAAGAATGTTTAGTAAGAACATTCATGAGCTTCTCGATAGCTCCTGTATTCATGCCCAACCGCATTTTATACTAGACTTTTCTCTCTAGATGGTGAGGAGTTTCTTTCCACATAGATCAGAACAGCGTAACTGTATGGTCATGGTCTCATCTCTCTTCCACTTCAGTTTTTGTCAAGGGACTTCTCCTTTTGGTAAGGGTTATTTGAGGATTGCAATACACTCACTCACAAATGCTGTCAACAAGCTACATGCTAAGGATTTTGGTCTGATCTTGGTGCCTGAAGTCAAACAGTTGATATTGCTGCTCATTTTTTTGGCATTTGGATATGGAATTAGAAGCTGAAATGATGTATCTCATTACACTCCCCATAACTGGTGTAATCTCTTCTAGAGCCAGCATCTTTCTGAATTCTTTCAACAATGAGCCAAAATATTTGATAAGAGTATGTCATAATTGGATGTTTGGGCCCCATTTAAGTACACTTTTAAGAGAGTTGTTTGCTTGACACTGATATTACAGGTATCATTTGTTTTAAGTCTGTCAGAATGTATCAATGTATTTAAGTCTGTCAAAAGCTGTTTATACTCTCTATGGAATTATATAAAAAGGGGAAAACTAATTCTTAAAAAACTCTTAGTTGTATGTGCTGCATCTGGGAGATCAGATATTTGACATGACTGATAGCAGGTTTTTATCTAATGGCTGGTTGAAGATACAAATGCACCTCAAGCTGTGTAGGTTTTGCTACAAAGAGATATTTAAAAGATGAAAATTTTAATTTAAATCTCAAATGGTACATCTGTTTTGTATAAAACACGTTTTTGTGACCCATCATACAGTCCAGAAGAAAAGCCTTGTATCTGAACTTGTGAGTGCGTAGTACAAATGACCAGAAATATGCTGAAATACTTCTGGGAGTGAGTTTGATACAATTAGCTTCAATTCATTGCCTGACATGCATAAAATGTAAATTTAAGTATCTACCCACTCCCTTTCTCACAGAGGGGGAGTGAAGACAGGCTATGTGTGACATCCTTGCTTGCCTGCGGCATTTTCTCTTGGGAGAAAGAGGGATTTCAGCCGTGGTATCTGAAGCATGACTGGTTTGCAAAGAAAATCTTCCTCCATCTTCTCTTCTGTTACAAAATGTGTCATCCCCTGGATCACAGGAAGTATTTGGTTTACTTAGCTGTTGTTGTTTTTCCCTCTGACACAAATATGATGAAATATATAAAATGAATTAGAACTTTGAAATACTAAAGAGAGATTTCATAAATTAGGAGATCCTTTCTTTATGTCCTTTACAGTCCTTTTTTTTTAATATCCTTTTATATATGACATTGAATCCCTGCATCATGATGTTGGAAATAGGTGCTGACTGTGTTTAGGGTATTTTTTATTCTGTTTACAGCAAATTTTCCAGCAGATTTCTCTTACAACAGGAGTCTGATGACTGGGGTGATTTTGAAAACTTTTCATTGCTCCCAGAACAGAAAAAAATCACTCATGTGAGAAACTGCACTTTCCACAATGGGGCTGTAGTTACATAGTTTTTAACTGAAAATATGACAAAGACAGTAAAGCCTTGTTAACCGCATTAATGCATAAAAAAATGCATAAAAGAGCTTTTAACCACCTAGTCTCTGGTCTTGTTTCTGTGCAGAAATAAGTTTCCACACTGCTTATACACTACCTATATCCCCTCTCGTGGCCATCCACAAGATCCAGGCACTGGGAAATTTCTACCAAAGGTCACTGATGTATCACAATGAATGGATCAAAAATAAGGTGTTGAGTTTGCTTGATCTGGTAACCTTCTCTCTTCATAATTAGGAAATACAATAAAGTACTTGGTAGTATATTAATTTTTCTGGAAGTTTTCATGAAAGAAATAACCCCCTCATCAGTAGATAGAAATTGCAGCCCTGAGGCTTTTTGAGTGAAATATCTGGAAAATTAGTTTATAGTTCTTAGGAAGAAAGAGGGGAACAAAAAAAAGTCCACCAAACATCTGAACTCTGACCAGATTCAGTTGTAGTCAAGCGACCACTAATGCACCTAAAAATACAGCTGGATTTATAATACAGCTTGCTGTAACTCACTGTGTGGGATATGTGAAGGAATGTCCTGTAATAACTGCCGTGATGGGTCCTGGGGCCCTCTGCTCTTTTATCAGGGCATAAGCAGTTGTGGATGAAGTACATGCCCAGAGTTTTTTATTTGGTACTTGAAATTACATCAGAAAATGCCCACAGCATTCTTTGCCAGAAATTCTGCTTGTTGCACCATCTAATACAAATAAAGTAGCTTTGTTTTTAGGTGAAAGCTTAAGCCTTCCCCCCCCCCCCGAAAAGCTGCACTGATGTCCTTGGGCTAAAGAAATGAGGTCAGGGAGGAGGAAGCAATGCAGCCCAGGGTGCAAGGCAGACCTCTGCTGAATCATCAGTGTGGAGGGCACAGCAGCACCCACATCATGTTAGGCCAACATAAACATAGAATTCAGCTGAGCTCTGGGGATGCAGGACCAAATCCATCCCCTCAGTTCATACATCTGAGGAGTCCACCCTAAGAAAGTGGTTCTTCTCTGCTCCTCATTTGGTGGTGAGGAGGACCATGTTCACCCCATAAGGTGATTTGGGTATAGTATGAGCATGTCCCTAACACACACCCCACAAGCTATCATCTGCATTTATACATCTGGACTGAGAGGTTATTCATCATCCTTGAAAGGCAGAGCATAGCTCTTGAATATATTGATCATTGTTTCTGTCTTTAAAAGTTTCAGAATTACATTCCTATATATAACCAGCAGTATTTATCTAATCAGCAGGCTAAGCAGTCACTCTCCAAGACTAAACTGGCCAATGCAGTTTTACTGGAGTTTTTGTTTTGCAGAGTGTTCTTCCAGCAGCTGTTCCACCTAGCCATCCCACTGCAAAGCTATTACACTTTGCCATTGGCAGTATGAGTACCCTGAAGAGTTCTGGCTTTCCTTGATTGAACAGAAGAAACTAATTTAAATTTTAAAAAATATAATTAGCTTGACTCCCTCTACCAGGAATTCCATAATTGATACTATGAATAAATTATGGAATGCAATTGTGAGGGTTCTTAATTACAAAGCTTCTTAGCTGCACAACTTCTGTGCTGATGAGTGATATAAGTTTTGTCCTCCAAAATGGAGCATAATCCTTGTCATAGAATATATCTTGCATGCTGTAAGCTGGAAGTGAGAGACTGAACCCAGTACACAATTCCTGACTGAATACTTGCTGAGACAGGAATCGCTCAGCTTGTCTGTGCAAAATGCAAATTGAAAGTGAAGCAACCGGTCCAGACTTGTCCAAAAGCCAGAAAGGTTTTAACTTAGTGATTACAATTAGCTTAAGCCCTGTGAAATATGCTTTATTTTTCATAGAATCATAGAATCATTTCGGTTGGAAAAGACCTTTGAAATCATTGACTCCAACCATTAACCTAACGTTGCCAATCCCACAAGTAAGTCATTTCCCTAAGCACCTCATCTATAGGTCTTTTAAATATGTTCAGGCGTGGTGCCTCCACTACTTCCCTGGGCAGCCTTTTCCAATGCTTGACAACCCTTTCTGTGAAGAAGTTTTTCCTAACATCCAACCTAAACCTCATCTGGCACAACTTGATGCCATTTCCTCTTGTCTTATCACTTGTTACCTGGGAGAAGAGACCAACCCCCATCTCTACAACCTCCTTTCAGGTAGTTGTGTCTGAATTAACTTTCAGCCATTGCCATGCTTTTCCATTGCAGAGTGTGTGTTTCTTTCACTGCACAAAAATTATTCACTAAGAAATAATTCAGTCAATTTTCTCTCATTTTCCTCATGCAATTCCTAGTAGAGGAAGTCAAACTAATTATATTTGACTCTACCAGCCTTCACTATTTCCAAGGCCTCAACTCTCACCTCTCTTGCCTACACAGCCAGGCAATTCGAGAAATCATTGTGGCTGGGTACTCACTGCTTCATGTTGTTCTAAAGCACCAAACTGCAGCCAGAGCTAGAAAATCCATCACACCACTTTGCAGGAGCGAATGTTTTCTCATGGCACATATCTTCAAGCAAGTATTCTACTAATTTTTTTTTTATTTGACTTCTAAAATTTAGATTATATGTACAAAACCTTTCATTTTAAAAACACAAGGAAGTCCTTTTATTTGAAAGAGGTATTAAACTGCAGTTGAGATTGTGTATAAGTCAGTCATTTAAGATAATCACCACAAGAATAAACATTACATCCTCAGGAAATCCAAGCTAAGATTAAGCTTCAAGGAAAGTAAAACAGATATAGAAGTTCACAGTTGAACAACTTTTGCATTGCCTTGGAGCACATAGGTGAAAAATACCTTCAATTCAATACACTAGTTGGGATTCATGCTACACATTGCCCTCATCATAGCAGAGCATTCACAGCGTGGCAGAAAAACCAGGTGGAATTAATAAGAAAGCTGCTTTTGTGCTTAGATGTAACAAGCTAGTTTTGAAAATTAGATGAAAGAGGTCTTTTTGGTGGAGCATTATCAATATATATAACTCTATAATAATGCAATAGCATTACTAGGATAAAGAGTTACTGGGATACCATTTTTTTAGCCATAGATCTTATTTTAAGAAGACTACTGGAAGAAACCAGAGGAAACAGGGAAAGTGATTGTTTCCAAATGGTCACTTACTCTTCATCATGCACCGCTTAGACTGGAACAGGGAATGGATAATTTCCATTGGATTATCTATTTGATAAATTAGTTATGAGGGAGCTGCTGCATTAGGGGGACTTTTGGCTGGAAAGTCTTGCAAAACAGATGACTAAATCAGGCTTGATCCTCTGGAGGGATCAAAAACCTAGTGAACTTCTCGCTGCTTCATCCTCTTAAATCATGTTAGATTCCAGCATGTTTCAGAAGGGGGTTTAATTAATTCATATTATTTCACTGAAGATAAAGTGTGCAAAATCTTACAAAAACATTTTCACTGCATGGACACAGGGCAGGGATTTTTTTCCTTAGGCTATTTTCTGGCTATGCTTTGGATGTTAAGCTGCATTTTTTCGCCATCACTTGAATGTATCAAGCTGCCTTTAAGGTAGAAAGAATTTGGTAGCTTTCTCTCTTGCAGCTTTTTAAGAATTTCATTGTATTATTTACAGATTTTTATCAAGGTTTTCCAGAAGATGTTTTATACTGCCACTTTTAAGGAAATATTATACCAACAGGTTTAGGCAGTGATTAAGACATGGCACATGAGCAAATTGGCTGTCTTTCAAGGCTCTCCCACAACTTTGGCTGTATTGTTTGTAGTGAAATCAGAAAAAGACCTCAGGAATTAATTCACACGCTTTTAATCTTCTCGCATTAAGGGTTTGACTGCTGTTATTTTAATTGAAAAGAAAAAGGTGAATGGTACACTGTATTCTTCAAATCCCTATGACTAGATGAGAAAAGGGTTTCATAAAACAACATTAGCATAGCAAATTCTTGTTATTTATGCACCCATGGTTGTGCTATGCCACCAGTATATGAGAATGGTACAAAATCCAGGTACTATGAGGAACAAGCAGTGGTTTGCTGGTCTGTGGCCTGCTGGTGTGGATTGTGTGATTGTGTGATTCTGCTTATTTCCCAAAGGCTGGAGGTACATCACCTTTTCACTCTTATGTTATATGTCTGGCAAGGGATAATTGTGAATGTTGTGGCAGTTACTGGGAAAGGTGGATATAATAATTATTTGCACTTCATCCTATGGTCATTGTTTTCTCGATTGAGTTATTCAGTTGGGACATTAGATGACTGTTGAAAGCTTTTGTTAGAGCTGGGTATTATCCACCCATCTCTGAAAGCCTTTTTGCAGGCTTGGAGAAGTGCACAAGAAAGTGGCCTGTAAAGATAAATGAGGAAATAAAGAAAAGCAAGGCCTATCAGCAGTCCATTAACTCTGATTTTGTGAAAATGCAGACTCCCCACAAAGTTGCGTTAGGAGCACACAGACAGACATGTCATCCTCAAAGGCAGTAATAACCAGATGTCTCAGACCTCCTGTTGCTTCCTGTTCCTGCTCTTCCCCTCCCTCAGAGCACAATGCAGAGTGCTGCTGGGAAAGGCATTCCTCTTTACAAAGCCTGTCCTTTCTCAAGAAAAATAGGTTGGATTTATTCAAAGGCAGGTAGATGATGGCTCTACCATTTCCCTAGAGATACTTCACAGTACAGCACATTGTTGTGCATCATGGCCCCCAAGACTGCAGCTATACACAGGTCCTTCTCCACTCCTGCTATTTGTCTTTGCCCGTTTTCAGCTAAAAAGATAGTGAGATGTACGTCTCTAAGAATAAGGTTGGCACAAGGGAGCTGTGTCCTGGAACCCTGCCTGCAGCCTCCCTGCTTCCTGTCCCATTGGTAGGATAAAACAGAAGGAATTTAATTATAGGATAATTCCACAGCAAAGCTGTTGCATTTTTTAAATGCAAAGATGTGCCTTGCACAATTAATTAAATAGTGAAGAGCATGCAGCATATTTGAATAGGTGTTGATGATAGTGTAGAAGAAGCAGTGGTAACATTTGTCTGGGACGAGGCCAGCCTTTCGGCACAAAAGGTTGTTAGTAATTCCTAAGGATGTTAACTGAGCTGAAATTCTATTTAACTCCTTTCACTATGTGCCAGTTTTGGATAGGATAGGGTTAATTATCACAAGAAGCTGGGAGACGCCAGCTCCCAGCTTTTGCTGGGATAACAAAAGCGAACCAGTCAGTGGAATATTCAATACCATACTGATGTCATGCCCAGTATCTAAGAGGAGAGCTGGCTGGAGAAGGGATGAGCAATTTGAACTTGTGGAGCAGGCAGCAGGACTGGGCAACGACAGGTTCTGGAGAGTGAGCAGTTGCATTGTACATTACTCAGCTGATACATTATTTCATTAGTGTTATTGTTATTACTGTTGATTCTTTTCTTTTTTTGTTGTTCTATTAAACTTTTCTTATATGAGCCCCCTGGGTATTACCTCTTCCTCCCAATTCTCCTTCCCATCCCACGATGGCAGGGGGAGGAGTGAGCAAGCATCCACGTGGTTCTTAGTTGCTGGCTGGGCCTAAACTGTGACATGCAGCTAGAAAAGTCCATGGTCCTCACAATCTCATTACATATTACTTTTCTGATAGCAAAATTGGCTTAATGGACTCCTGGTCCCTTGTCACCTCAGCTGTGCCTTCTAACTGCTGTGCAGCTGTAACTACTTATCAGCCAAGCTGGGCACCGGATTGTGGAACAGCATAAGAAAAAAACAGCAAAGTAAAAAAATGTCTATTTTGCTGTCAGCTCCAGAAGAAAAAGTAATCATCCTGCATGCCAAGCCACTGTGGAAGCAAAGAGTGGCAGATGGTGGAGAAAGCAAACGGCTGTCACTGTCTAGTAATGTTCCTGAGGATTTCCATGTAGCCACACATTTCACAGCCTCAGAGCCTCTGAACTACACATCGGAGCAAGTATTATGTCCTTGGGACTTTTGAAAAGCACACAGCATTATATTGCTAGCATTATATACCCTCTGTAATACATATATAAAAGTAGAGAGAATGAACATGGGGGGAATGCCATTTTTAAGGTTTTCTTCATCATTTGTTCTCTTGCCAGTCACTTTCAAAAGATGTTTTCAGTTTTGAAGTTCCAAGCAGTGCCATGTACTGTGTATATATACAGGTTTTGTACATTATCCATGGATGTGACCATGCTGCTGGGCTTTCTGACAAATCACAGGTGTTCAATGCATCCATGACCTACGCAGAAATCATGCACCATGCTCAAGCATGAGTTTGAACTCCTATTTTTAGCCCAGCCTCTTGCTGCATTTACAGGGAGTCAGTGTCAGGGTCTAGTGAGGTCTTAGGTGCCTCCAAGGACATTTCACAGGATCACAGAATCACAGGATGCCAGGGGTTAGAAGGGACCTTGGAGATCTTTGAGTCCAACCCCCCTGCCAGAGCAGGATCATATAATCTAGCACAGGTCACACAGGAACGCATCCAAGCGGGTCTTGAAAATCTCCAGAGAAGGAGACTCCACAACCTCTCTGGGGAGCCCATTCCAGTGCTCTGTTTTGTTGCAGAAGAACAGGATTTTTATCATTCTCATTGACCCAGATACTTAAATTCTGCCAAAGTCTCAGTGTAGTCTGAATCTAGGTATTTTGGATCTTTCCAGGTGTTGTTTCATTGCATTATCTTTCTGGTTTGTTCACTATAAATTCTATTAAAATGGAAGGACAGAATAGGGGATGGTGGCTGAAAAGAGTAGGGGTAAAACTCAGGCCCTGCTTTATGGAGTGCTTATTGGTCACGGTAAATGTGTGCTCTGTGTCAAAGGAAGCAAAGGAATGAAGGAAAAAAGAAAATGAAGTAATCGTACAGGTATGGTACATGTTACAGTTTATCCCAGGAAGATGAAGATTTAAAAGAAAATATTCCCTTTATTTGATTTTGAAAGTATTAGCAATATGTTTGTGTCTCCAGTAGAGAATCTGAGGATTCATCATCTTCAAATAACTTTTTTAGCTGTTTCAAATGACTTTTTTATCTGTAACATTCCTCATGTTAAAATTGGTAGCGAGAATTTGACTTGTCAAGTCATGGACAGTCAGAAGCAATTAAAGGTTGCAAGTCACTTGATCCTCAGACTGCTTCATCTAGCAGACTTTCTCCTTGATATTCACAAATCTTACAAATAGAGTTTTTCTAACGTTGGGCTTTGCTTTCTTTCTGGGATTGCATTTCTGGTTCTCTTTTATGAGGTGTTTTATTATAGGCTTTCTTTGTGCATCCTTTCCATCACCCAAACTGTATTTGATGTGGCTGCAGATACTGGATGCCCTTGATATCCTACCCCACTATGGCTACTTCAGAGGATCCTCTTGTCATCAGACAGACTCCTCTATCCACTTAAACTAGATTATAAGGAGCAGAAAAAAATGTTTATACTAGCATGGAAAATGCTGCTTGCTCTGATCAGAGTGAGAAATTGCCCTGAAACTACAGGAATTTCCTGTTGCTAAAATATTGTGTAGGTCCTAAAACCTCTGCAGGCAGTTGTTTCTCCTCTGGGCAACTAGAAAGGTCAACGTGCCTTGGGGTAGAATGTAGGATTGCAGCATTTAAGAGTTCACCTAGCCAGGAAATTATGGCTGTAAAGTTACATAGCCCTGTCACTTATCATTACACAGCTCATTAAATCTCAGCTAATTGCAGCTTCACCCTAGTATCCAGGTCCTAATGTTTCTGTGCCTAATTAGCACACAGAAATCCTAAAATCCAAGATATTTTCCTTATTTTAGTCACTTCTTTTACAGAAATCAATGGAATACGGAAGTTAACCTTGTTTAGAAAAGTAAAAATTGCGTGCTGGTTATTTAATCCTTTTGCTCAGTTTTTCGAGAGGTAAATTCTTATCCCCATAAGTAGCTGGAAATGCAGCTACTTTTTAGTGCAAGATACTCTGTTTTATGGATGAAAGTTGTTTCTTTTTCGTTTATTGTTCATTGTATTTCTCTCACTCCTTCTGTTCCTTCCCATTAATAACTCTATGAAGAATGATCTGTAAATTACCTACCACATTTTTGTCATTATATGATTTGCTGGGAAGGGTCATGTCTCTTTGACAAAGAAACAAATATCTCATAAGCAAAATCACAAGAAAAAATACTTGTCTAGTTATTTGCTATAAATAACATACCCTTACATTTCTTTAGACAATTCAAAGACTATTTTCACATCCAAAAAGTTCTGCTGCCAATGTCTAACTTCAAAAACATATTGGAATACACCGTATCTTGTATTTAAAATATAAATATCATCTAATCTGCTTTTTGCAAAATTAGGCATGTCTATTATGACAAATTAAAGCAAAAGTTATAACCTAGAACCACTCATAATTTCACAAGTTTACCTCGGGAGCTTTCCATGAGCCAGAGCTTTGACAGAGTGCTTTTTTCTCCAGAATAGGCTTTTGAAGATGCAAGTAACATGCACCAAGCTTACTATTATGCCTGTTTGAACAACTGACTTTTATTTTGCAGTTAAGGAAACAGATCACATTTAGTCATGCATATATGATGAAGAGGCAAGTATAGCTTTTTCATTATTCTCCTAAAACTGCCTGATTCAATTGACAGAATTCTCCTTTTTCCTGTTTAAAAAACAAACAAACAAAAAAAAAAAAACCCTGTAAGTGGTATATATATTTGCCATGCAAGTTTAAGAATTTTTGTAGCAATGGGAATAATTCCATTATAATTTGCAATTAGATCACTGAAATAAAATTAAAATTCTTGCCTTTTTGCATGAAACTTCTGCTTTTTTGAAATTTTCTTCATCATTACTCTATCCTCATATGCAAGATTCAAAGTATCTTTCCTAATGAAAAAGTATCTTTCCTAATATCTTTCCTAATGAAGGACCTTCTTAAATAAATGCGATTTGTCATTAAACCTCCTGTTAGAGATATGTTCTCCACTGTGTGATTTTCTATGAGAAGCTGAAATTGTAAGTAAGCATGCTAACACATTAGCTAATGCTGCTGGTTTTTTGCTATACATGTTGTCCTAGATTGATTCTGTTAAATATATTGTACTTACTTATGCGATGTCTTTTCAAACTCTCTATACTTTTGAAAGCGATAGAGATCAATCTCAAAGGCAGAAAACTCATAAAATTAAATATATGTATTGCATTTAATCTAAAAATATATGAAACACAAGAAGATTTCTTTATGCTGTAGTACAGCATGCACTTAACTTTTAAAAAGCTACTCTTTTATGTGTAGAAAGTGACAATGCAGTTCTGCAAGATTGCCCATGAATCTTCTAATGCCAAATACTGATGCCTGAATAATAATTATTACATGTTCCAACAGAATCTCTGCACAGTTGTTGCTATTCAGAAACTCTGGAATTCTGATACTGTCTCAGGAGATGTACATTTTCCATACCCAAGCAAGTTTATAAATACTAATAAATTAGGTCTTGCAGAACTTGAGCAATATATGGAATCACTTCATTTCATAGATGAAAAACCCCGAGAGTCTGAGTGTTTAGCAGAGAAAAAAGTCAAGGATCTGGTGCTAAAGCTCACATGGTGACCAAGCAGAGTCATCTCATGCCACTCTCAGTGTCACATTCTCATCCTTTATAGACCCAGAACAAAAGATGGCCTTGTAAAGCGTGAACCCAGATCTCCTGCTTGCTGGTGTGAACAGTGCTTGTGTTACTGCTAATTTTAACTGCTAACCACTTACCATTTAAGACCTATATATGAAATATTGCTATCTAGCCATCATCAGAACAAATGAGTCTTGTGGGTTACATCTGGAATAAATGAGGCAGTGTTCCAAGCTCCCCGGCACGGCCTGCAAGGGCTTCGCGTGGCTGTTTGGTCGATAGACGTCTTGGAGTTTTTCCCTCTCCTGTTGATTGATGCTTAGGCACTCTGCCTCTGCATACCTCTGCACAGAAATATAAATGTTCAGCCCCAATTTTACAGTTCATCACGGATCAGTTATTATTTTGCATTAATTTATCAAATGCTGGAGGCCAAAAATTTTCCCTCAGGCCCTTTATTTTTTTTTTCATTGTTGGCTAGTACAAAGGGGACAGGACAGATGAACACTCTGGGTGGGATATTCTTCATGCAGCCTTTTCTATATATTAAAGCATGCCCATGCTATTACTCTTTTCAAAGCTGGTACCACTCAGTCTTGCTGAAATGCTGCTGTTTGTTACTAATGCTGCAGCTGTTAGACAACTTGGAGAATTTGAAGGTGATTGTTCTCCAACTGACAGGTTTGTTTAACCCCTGAAATCCTATTAGCCAGCGTGGCAGACTGAAGGCAAGTTGGAGTTCCTCTGCTCTTTCAGGCATCACACTTTGCATTGTGAAATCCTCTGCAGATGGAAGCAGTGCGGCTTATGCTGGTCCCTCAGGGCTTAGAAAGCTCTCAGTGAAGCCTGTGCCAGGCTCCCAGGGCTGCATGTGCCACTTGTAGCCTGCAATAATTATAACAGAAGTGACAGCTCTGGAGCACAACAGCATTTATTTAAATGCTGGACTTACTTACTTAAACTTTCCTGGACTTGAGTCATGCAGGAATATTTGTCATCATTATTTCTGAATGAATTTGAAAATGTTAAAGCTGTTCCATGGTTACATTACTCATTAATTTCCAAATAACAAAATCCATGATATGCAACTGCCTGTGACTGTACACTTTATTCTATACTCATCCTGCTGCTCAGGAGTGGCATTGTCTCCAACTCATTGGAAAGCAATTAGGGGAAATATCTCTTTTCCTAATTGGGTCAGACATTGCAGTGTCTCATTTCAAATTTTGGAGCTAATGTTGCATTTGCTTTAGCAATTAGGAACACACTGGTAAAAAAAACTGTAGAACTTCACTTTGAAAAGGCCAAAATAAATACAGATGTTGTTGGAGGCTTATGCATTTACTTTTGTTCTGGAAAACTGCAGACATGTAAGATTCAAAATGATATAAAAGCATTGCTAATTTATTTTCTGTATAGGACCTCCTTTCACAAATGACTCAAACATATAAGCTCTTCCTGCATCTTTGAAAGTAGATGATCACTCAGAAGAAAAAAATTTGAACAGAAATATTCAAACAACTAATGTTGTTTAAACACAGCACACCACCCCACCCCACCCCCCAAAGATGTTTTTTTCATCCATGAAAGAAACAGCAGAATTAACAAGCATAGAATCCTATGGTGTTGTTTCCTAAGACCCTTTACAATCACAGCCTCAGCTTCTCTCCATTAGTCCTTGCTCCAGTATCATCAAATTATCTCTGTGTCTCCTAAATCCTCCCACAGTACTGTGGTCTCTCTCCTCTGCCTCCTGAATGACCATGGACTGCAGTCTTGTTTTTCTTACAGTATTACTCCAGGTTTCTTTCTCCTCTGTTTAGACACAGCTTTTCATGAACATTGAGTTGAAGTCAGCCAAGTGGAGAGAGCCGGAGGGACACCACAGCTGCAGGAGTCCCAGATCCTTCAGAAATCAGGCTGAAAAGCAGACTGCTGCACTCCTCTGTGACTTACACAAACTGGATATTATTTGGTATTACTTGTCAAGCTGAAATATGATCTATATATCAGTGCCTTCCTCTAAACATAAGCAGAAAATCAGGTCCTCTGATTTGACCACTTTTTTTTTTTCCCTGAAAGGAGGGAGAAAAAAAGCCCTCTGCTTATTTTACATCTTCCTGTTTTCCCTCACTGGCCTATCTGTGGTTGTTTAGATAAGGCACAGTGCAGACCAGTGTCAGGGGCTGGTGTTTGAAAAAATCAGAATTTTGATCTGTTCTTTTCTGCTGGCTTATTATCTGATCTTGAGGCAGTCATTTAATTTCTTGACCTCTGCTTTCTCTTTGTGCAGACTGCGGCTCCTTTGCGTGGTGGGTTGTGGCTCCGCAGAGGGGTGAGGCTGCAGGTGAGATGCTGGGGCAGCAGGGAGTGAAGTTGTCATCTTCTGGCAGTAGCAGACTCTTACACCAGCTCAACTGCTCACCAAATCACACTGTTAAGAGTGTTTAAGGGTTTAACTATTGATTTTAACTTTGGGCCAAATGTAGGCTCACTCACAGTCAAGGCAGTGATAGAGAAAGGCTGTTCTGCACAACTCCTTTTTAAATCTCCCCTTAGCTGACGTGTCAATCTTTAGATACTAAATTTTCTGTGGAGAAACTGAGAGTTCAGCTTAAGTGAGAGAACTGGCTTCACGTGACCTAAATTACTGTGACAGGTTTCACATTTTCCATGCAAAATCGTGTCTGAATTTCTCCCATGAAATTCACCAGACAAAACTTCTTCAGATGAAGTGCATCTTAACAACTAGATTTTAATATTGCTTTCAAAATGACAGTGAGATTTAGCACAGAAGACATGGGCATTTTTTAGCAGTGACTGTTAAGAAAATCAGAGAAGGAAGACTAAAAAAATACAAAGAAGCTTCCAGTCTGGGACATCGTCTTTCCTCAGCATCCCATTTCTAGTGAAGCACTCTGAGAGGGGTCAGAGAGAGTGATGGGAACAGAGAGCTATGGTAACTGTGGATATTTTGAGAATGAATTTCCAAAAATAGAGGATTATATTTTATCTCTCTGTTACTAAGAGATGTAACTATAAGGCTTCCACAGAACTTTTGGTGACCTTGAGGTTGCAGTTATGTTTCATCTTCTCTTGCTATTAATGTTTTAGCTTCTTTTCAGAATATCAGAAATAACTTTCCATTTGAGATGGATAAATATTTTTGTTACAATATTTGCATTTGTTCATGACTGCTGAATGCATATCTGTCTTTTTTGATTTTTCTGACATAGAAAACATGCAGTGGTCCAGGTCACAGGCTGTAAGGAGTGTCACAGCCTGGCACAGGCAACAAATGTCAGTGATTGGAACTGCTGTGTGTGGTGTGAACAGGCAGATGATCTCCTCTGTCATGTAGCAAAGTCACAAGAGGAAGTTGAAAGGCTGAGGAGCATCAGGGAGGCTGAGAAGGAGATAGGCTGGTGGTGCCAGGCTCTGTCCTCCCTGAAACAGAAATAGGAGCAACCATCAGAAAGCACCCAGGATCAGGGAGACCCAGCACCCTGCCCCTGTCAGACCAGAGACGGTGGTCTGGATGAGAGGAGTGATAGGAGGCAAGTTAATTGTTGTGGCAACAGACCAACTCCCTCCTTGCCCACCCACAAACAGATATGAGGCCCTGGTCAAGAAAGATCAGCCAATGGGCAACCTACACCCAAGATTCGTCTGCCATCAGAAAGGTCTCCTGCACCTATCACAACCACACCCACAAGAAAAAAAGAAGGGTTATAGTTGTAAGCAACTCCCTTCTGAGAGGAACAGAGGGTCCAATATGCTGGGCAGACCCTTCTCAGAGGGAAGTCTGCTGTCTCCCTGGAGTCCGGGTTAAGGACGTCACTAGGGAACTTCCTAGCTTGGTGCAATCCTCAGATTATTATCCATTGCTGGTCTTCCATGTAGGTGGTGAGCACACTGAGAATAGTAATATAAGAACTATCAAAAGAGACTTTAGAGCCTTGGGATGACTGGTGAGGGATTCTGGTGCACAGATTATCTTCTCCTCTATCCTTCCAGTAGCAGGCAGCAACACCAGAGTGAACAGGAAAATTCAGGCTGTTAATACATGGCTCCGTAGCTGGTGTCACTGTAACAATTTTGGCTTTTCTGATAATGGGGTGACCTATACAGCACCAGGTTTGCTGACACCTAATGGGAAACACCTTTCTCGAAGGGGGAAGAAAGTCTTTGCCCAAGAGATTTCAGGGCTGATTGACAGGGCTTTAAACTAGATATGAAGGGGGAGGGGATGTATCCAGACTAGCTAGAGATGGCTATGGGTGTCGTATACCAGTACTTGTGGGGCAGTGTGCTGACATTTTTGAGAACCAGAAGGTCTTCCACCCCCCAAGGGTGAAAACTATACACTCGCCCCCCTCTCTGAAATGCTTATACACCAATGCACACAGCACGGGGAATAAGCAGGAGGAACTGGAGATCTGTGTTCAGTCGCAGGGCCATGATGTCATTGCAATTACTGAGACATGGTGAGGTAGCTCACATGACTGGAATGTTGTCATGGATGGTTATGTTCTTTTTAAGAAAGATAGACCTGCAAGGTGAGGCGGTAGAGTTGGTCTTTATGTGCGTGAGCAAATGGAATGCATTGACCTATTCCCAAGGTGAGGTAAAGAATGTGTTGAAAGCTTATGGGTGAGAATTAAGGGGCACGCAAATATAGGTGAAACTGTTGTGTGTGTCTACTACAGAGCACCAAACCAGGAAGAAGATGTTGACAAGACCTTCTACAGGCAGCTGGAAGTAGCCTCAAGATCACATGCCCTGGTGATCATGGGTGACTTCAATCACCCTGATATTTGTTGGAAAGGCTACACAGTGAGGCATACTCAGTCCAGAAGGCTCTTGCAATGTATCAGTGATAACTTCTGATGGAGGTGTTGGAAGTGACAATGAGGAAGGGAGTGCTGCTGGACCTTATATTAATGAACAAAGAAGGTCTGGTCAGGGATGTGAAGGCTGGGAGCAGCCTTGGCAGTAGTGATCACAACCAGGTAGAGTTTGATATCATACAAGGAAGAATAAGTAAGATTGCAACCTTGAACTTCAGGAGGGCTAACTTTGTCCTTTTCAAAGATCTACTTGGAGGAATCCCTTGGGCTAAGACTCTAGCAGATAGGGTGGCCCAGGAGAGCTGGTTGATACTTAAACATTACTTCCTCCAAGGTCAAGACAGGTGCATTCCTTTGAGTAAAAAATCAAGTAGAGGAGGCAGGACACCAGCATAGATGAGCAAGAAGCTGCTGAAAAACCTCAAGTGGAAGAATGAAGTTCATAGCATGTGGAAAAAGGGTCTGGTCTGTTGGGAGGAATATAGGAATGCTGTCAGTGTTTGTAGGGATGCAACAAGGAAGGCCAAGGCCCTCTTGGAATTAACTCTGGCAAAGGAAGTAAAGGAGAACAAGAAGGGCTTCTTCAAATACATCAATGGTAAAAGGAAGACTAGGGAAAATGTAGGCCCACTGCTGAATGAGGTGGGAGACCTGGTGACAGAGGATGCAGAGAGGGCAGAGCTACTGACTGCCTTCTTTGCTTCAGTCTTCACTGCTAAGACCAGCCCTCAGGAATCCCTGACCCTGGAAGTAAGAGAGAAAGCCTAGAAAGAGGAAGTGTCTCCACTGGTCAATGAGGATTGGATTAGAAATCACTTGTGTAAACTGAACACACACAAATCCATGGGCCCTGATGGGCTGCACCCATGAGTGCTGAGCGAGCTAGCTGATGTCATTGCTCTACCACTCTTCATCATTTTTGAAAGATCATGGAGAACAGGTGAGGTGCCTGAGGACTGGAGGAAAGTCAATGTCACTCCAGTCTTAAAAAAGTCAAGAAGAAAGACCCTGTTAATTACAGACCAGTCAGCCTCACCTCTATCCCTGGAAAGGTAATGGAGCATCTCATTCTGGAGATCATATCTCAGCATGTGGAAGAAAAGAAGGTTATCTACAGTAGCAAAACATGGATTTATTAAGGGGAAGTCATGTCTGACTAATTTGATATCCTTCTGTGATGTTGTGACTGAATGGGTAGATGCAGGAAGAGCAGTGGATGTTGTCTACCTTGACTTCAGCAAGACTTTTGATACTGTTTCCATAACATCCTAGTGAGTAAGCTCAGGAATTGTGGATTAGAAGAGCAGACAGTGAGATGTGTTGGGAACTGGCTGAACAACAGAGCTCTAAGGGTTATGATCAGCGGTGCAGAGTCCAGCTGGAAGCTTGGAAGTACTGGTGGGGGTTCCCCAGGGGTCAGCTCTGGGTCTGGTCTTATTCAACATCTTCATCAATGACCTGGATGAAGGGACAGAGTGCACCCTCAGTAAGTTTGCTGATGATACTAGACTGGGAGGAGTGGTTGATACACCAGAAGGCTGTGCTGCCATCCAGCAAGTTCTGGACAGACTGGAGAGATGGGCAAAGGAGAATCTAATGAAATTCAACAAGGGTAAGTCTGGAGTCCTACACCTGGGGAGGAACACCACCATGTACCAGTATAGGTTAGGTGTAGACCTGCTGGAAAGCAGCCCCATGGAGAAGGACCTTGGCATCCTGGTGGACAATGTTATTCATGGAACAGCAATGTGCCCTTGTGGCCAGGAAGGTCAATGGTATCCTGGGGTGCATAAAGAAAAGTGTGTCCAGCAGGTCAAGGGAGGTTCTCCTCCCCTTTACTCTGCACTAATGAGACCACATTTGGAGTATTTTGTTCAATTTTGGTCTCCCCAGTTCAAGAGGGACAGGGAAATACTAGAGAGAGTCCAATGGAGAGCTACAAAGATGATTAAGGGATTGGAACATCTCTCTTATGAGGAAAGTCTGAGAGCCCTGGGGCTGTTTAGCCTGGAAAAGAGAAGACTGAGAGAGGATCTTCTTAATGTTTACAAACATCTGAAGAGTGGGTGTCAAGTAGAAGGGGCCAGTTGTGCCCTGTGATAGGATGTGAGGTAATGGCAGCAAGGTGAAACACAGGAAGTTCCACCTCAACATGAGGAAAAACTTCATCACTATGAGAGTGACAGAGCACTGGAACAGGCTGCCCAGAGAACTTGTGGAGTCTCCTTCTCTAGAGACTTTCAAGACCTAGCTGGATCTGTTCCTGCATGGCCTGCCCTAGGTATTGCTGTGTTGGCAAGGGGGTTGGACTCAATGATCTCCAGAGGTCCCTTCCAAACCCTACCATTCTATGATTCTATGAATATAAATTTGGGGTTGAAATAATTTAATTCCTGAGATTGTCTTTTCTTAGGGAATACCATTTTGCATAAATTAGAGAATGTACTAAAACATCCTTTGTCTATTGAATAGGGTATCATTAAGTGTGTGTATACATATACAGACACACACACGTTTATACCCATATTGTAGTCTAGTGCAGTTTTTAGAGTCTGGTATTTGATATGGCTACTCAAAATCTTGAAATTTTACCTCCAGCAAACCTTCTGAAATATTGGGCAATACCATGGTTGGTTGAAAACTGAAAAAAACCCTGAAAACTTGGAACATTACTTCTACCATCTTAAAGCAGCGTGCCTCAGCAAACCCAGTTGTGTAGCATGCAATCTGGCAATAAAGACAACAGCTCTTGTAGAGGACCTACAAAAGTCTTGCATTTCTGTAAACCTTAGAGAGAGCTTGGTTGAGCAATATAGATCAGATGTCAAACTTCTTGATTGCTTTCAAGCCTCTGGGAACAGAAGTTGTGTTTAGGAATCTGAAGAGAGTTACAGTTCCACATAAATGTGTGTAGATGCTCTTGTGCTGTACTCATGCAGCCATTTCTGGGATAGTGTTGTCTGAACCATCAGATAATGTTTTCATCTTGGTAAGGAGGAGAACCAAAGTTCACATTCACAGGGACCTCAGCCTCTGAAAGTGCTGTGTATGCAACCTGAGTCATTTTTACCCAGAATGTTTGTTCTGAAAGTTCTTGAAATTGTATTTGGTAATGTTTTCCTTGTTACACGTTCAGAGTTTGACTCCAGGTTTGGTAAATATTCTTTAAATATATTTATATTCAAAATTATGAGTGAGTGAAAAATACAGTAAAAGGAACCAAGTCCTTGCCTCAGTATTTATCTGTTCACAGCCTGCTAAAACTCTAGCTATAAATCCCTAACAGCAGTTTGCTGGTTTTGCTACTTTAAATTAGCCTTAATGAGGTAAATTGAGCCATTGGTGTCTAACTGGGCTTTAGTGAACTGAATTCCTTAAGAAGAGATGTATGGAGAGTTTACCTGACACAAACAATTGCACCAGGGAAACTCTCCTCCTCTCCTCTCCTCTCCTCTCCTCTCCTCTCCTCTCCTCTCCTCTCCTCTCCTCTCCTCTCCTCTCCTCT